>JARHVA010006541.1:257500-457500 GCA_037957365.1 Torreya grandis
ATTACAACTTTCCTGAAGTACATCACATGGTATAATGACAATTTGGATCATAAAAAAATTTAGATAGATTAAAGGATGTTGAGTCACATAAACTACCTAAAACCAAATGAATCAAAGAAGATAGATAGAAAAGGGTAATCATAATATGAAATAATAGTCAAATGATATTAAGTTTGGAGATAAACTCATGCACAATGAACTTAACACATTTAAACTAGTCTGTCATATGGATTTAGGTGCCAAAAACTATATAAAAATGGGCACGGAAAACATAATATAGTTTTTACAACAAGAAAACCTTGTGATTTATATCCACAATAGTTATTTTTATATATATTCCTCAATCTATCTATACCAATCAAAGGAGGTATTCAAATAAGACCACTATAACAACCATGGATCGATCTCAATTATTGATCCCAATTTTTGATGCACAAAAAGAGGAAATGAGGATTGGCTTAGGCCTAAGAAAAATCAAATATCATGATTCATATCCCTTTGAACTCATTAATGTGGTGTAATATACTTTGTCTTATCATGAACCACAAGAAGCAGCACAAACATGAAACCTAACACTTCAACACCCATTTTGAGGCTTGATTCTAAATAATTAATAAAATTTATTACTTTTAGATAAATAGATGAGGTAATGCTCACCTTTGTCATAATATATAATGAAGGATATATTCATTGGTCACAATTTATATCACTCCTCAAACCATTGTAAGAGCAAAAGGCCTTATATCTTGTGGTAAATCCATCTTCCTCCCTTACAAATCCATTGATCCACCAATTCAATCCAACACTAGGGGAAAATATACTACAAGGGTATGTATAGGAATACCCATTGATATGATATAAGATGTTTTAGTGCACACCTTAGTTAAATGCATCACCAAATAGTTTTGGAAAATAAAAAAATAGGTGATGTAAGTGATAAAAGGTGTTATAGACATTACATATCATGTGATATGCCTACATAAAAATTTCAACTATCTCAAATTTTTAGCCTCTCGACTAACCAAAAACATTGAAAATATTCTTGTTGGAAACTCATAGGCATTATAGTACCTATTTTTAGATTCACTTTTCTGCTTCACACAATAGAAATAATTGGAAGGACAAGTCAACCATGCTGCATATTTTTGGTTAGATGTAGTATTCACAAACCTCACATAGAAGCAAATAGGGTAGTATTGTGATAAATTGGATAGATTCAATACATTATGGTTGGAATCCCTAGCCTTGATTAATTAATAACCCAAAATACCCTAGGATTTCATGTAGTATATTAGACAACATGCATTAGTTATAAATCTACACAATGACATCTAAATCAAGGTGCATGAATTGTCTAAAACAATTATGACTTCACTACCTTTTTTTATAACTATGTTGGATGCCAAATACCAAGCTATGAGGTTGGTACAACCTATACATTTTATTACCTAAAGTACACAATAACTAGTGCAACCATAGGTGTAGCCTCAAGAATAACAATAAACAAAACCACAACCATAAGTACCAACACAAATATTAGTGTCTCTAGCACAACAAGAAAAAGGAAAGAGAAAATCACTAGTGAAGTGAGCCTTACCATAACCATCAAAGAAGAGGGCATGCCAAGTAAAGTCTTGGTTGGAAAATTTAGATGTTCCTAAAATAGAATTTTAATGTGACTTGCTAGAGTTGGGAGTCAAGGAGAAGAAAGTCTTCAAGTCATGCTTGAAGATATTAGCAATTATTTTTATGGGTAGAATGAAGAGAAATAATTTCTATAGAAAGTAGTGCACACCTATCAATTTAAAAATTAGGTAAGAAAAGACCTTTACGTTGATATCACTCATCCACCCCTTTCTACCATTATTGACACTATAGGTGAATAATAAGCTAAGCAAAAGTTGAATCTTAAAATTTTCCACAAAAATATAGCTATGGGATCTTTTATTATTATTCAATAATAACTTCCAATAATCAAGGATAAAATGATATCCTTATTAGACCTAATAGAGGTGAGTGAATTATAACAAGAATAAGAGTCTCATCAATAGACATAATACTAAATGGAAAAGAATAAAAATCATAGCCTCAATCCCCCTCCAACATCCAAAAATAATATGGTTTCACATCATGGTATTATTAAGGAATATTACACTTTAGAGGATTCCCAATCACTCATAGTATTTGAGTCCCCAGCCCCCATGTAAGATCCTAAATAAAATAATTTTCCTTAGCCATATCCCCAACAAGAAACTACATAGGAATAATATGTTCTAGCAAAAGTGCAAAAGGAGGTTGAGAGGATGGAGAGAAAGGAAGATAAAAGGAGAAATATAAAAGAGGTAAAGTGAAAGGTAGATGAGGAATAAGAACAACACAAGTAATAGGTAGTCAAGTAAATATATCTACACCAACAATAAGATATAGAGGAAGAATGTAATAAATAAGTTGAAGAAGCAAAGGATTAAAATAAAAGAGATGAAGAAGCAAAGGCTTAAAAGAAAAGAGATGGAGAAGTACATGCTAAAAGGAAATAATTTGAGGAAATAAAGACTCAAAAGAAGTGAGAAATAAGAAAAGACAAATAAAAAGGAACAAAAATTGGAAAAAATAAAACACCAAGAAGCATAGGATGTAAAATAGAGGGAGGAAGAGGTAGAGGAACTAGGAAAGGCTTAGGAAGAGAAAAAGTCCAAAGAGGATCAACACATAAAATAAGAACAAGCCAAATGAGTAGTTGAGGAAATGAAAACTAGGGACAAATCTAAGGTTGTATATAAAGACAAGGAAAATGTAGATGTAAATGTTAATTCCAAGGCTAAGGTAGAAGTTAAATCTAAATCTAAGGCCAAAGCTAAGGCTAAGGCTGAAGTACAATCTAAAGCCTAAGATAAGGTAGATTTTAAGGTTAAGGATAAATCTAAAGTTAAATATATAAAATATAAAGAGGCAAAAGACAAGGAATAAGTGGAGTGCACATAACAACATAAACTATCACCTTAAAGAGGTACACAAGAGGAGGCTTCACAACCAAAACTCTAAATCACTAGCTAATGGTTATGGGATTTTCCCACGTCATCCACCCAAAAGGACCACCTTTTCTCTTCATTTAGCATAATTCACACTAGTTCATATAGTGATTTTGACCACATCAATTCATATTAATACCACTACACATGAAACATCTTTGGATGTTTCCTAACTACCACTAACCAAGAAAATTGAAGGCACAACCACTTTCTATGAGTTAATAGCATAGAAAGATTCAAATTTGGAGCAATAATTTGTCCAACTATGAGATGATAATCTATATTTGAGTCACCATCTTAAAATTCACGTAGACTAATTGATATTAACTATCCCAAACTAGTTACACAAGTTTTAGGTAACCATGGGATGTCTAAAGAAAATTAGTTCTCATTTTTACTAGCATAACTCATAAAGGATTGGATAACTATGCAATAGTTGTAAACAATATGAACTCAAGGGTAGAATATCAAATCATAAGCATGGTCAATCTATTAGTTACTATAGGAGTATTAATAGGTTCTATATACCATAACACTTTAAGATAATCAAATAGTACAAGTTATGTTGAATTGGAAATAACAACTTAATAATTCATTGGTCACCACTAAGATTGAGTTCAAAATAACAAACAATTCCAAGGATGTTATGGATGATCGAATGACTAATTTTGAATCAATGAGTAGTTTCCCCAAACAATATAGATATTTGAGGGGTAATACCATGAAAAAATTATATAATTAGCATAATGAGAAGTACATGTATATTTAATGACCTCCAAGCTTAAAAGGATGTAGATTGATTGGATGAGATGATACTAGACATCTAGATCAAAGTATTAAATACCAAAGCAATAATAACCATTATATATGATGAGGATTATCAAAACTTGATGGTGTTTATTATCCCACTTCACATGCTACTCACTATGGTGATTGAAATGCTAATTGAATGGAAGATGCTCAAGCAAGATGTCTCTTAGATTTATCCCTCTATCACATAGCTTATGCTTGAGCCTCAATTAATTATACTGTAATAGTTGTAATAGGTGTTACTACAAAATAATATAGCCACAAAGTCACAATTAGAGAGGCATCAATAACAAAAACTTCCACCATCAGACTCTATAAAATTAAGTGGTTCATTTGTAGCATAAGTAGAACCAATACAACAACAACCTAATGTGCATCCACATCAAAGTATACCACCATCTACTCATTAGGTATTTCACACTCTAATTTTTTAGTTTTCATAAGTTTTAAACAATTTTTTAAAATAACATTAAGCATTAGGATTAGGGCTAGTATTATATTTAGTTGAAAATATAAATGGATGACTAAGTAGTGTACAAAGGGTGAAAAATGGTAAATGACACCTAGAGTGATAACCACAACTCTTGTTTCTAGTTCATTCCCTCAATTTTAAAGTAGAATATCTTGATGTGACTTTGTCTCAGGGAGAGATACCTGATTAAGTCTTTGAAATTGTTGGGTGAATAATAGGGTCTATTAAAATCATAGAGTATATTTGATGGACACCTATGTGAATTACACTATTTTATATTTTATATGTATTTGATATATGTAATCATAATGAAAGATGACATATTGTTAAGATTCACTCCTTTTGGGAATATCAAAAATCTAGAATATGAAGAGACAATGTTGGGTAAAACTTTATATATGAAACACAATTGTAATTGTAGATGGTTTTCATGTGATATAGATTAATACATATTATTATGAAATGGTTTTCCTATGTCTTTTATCACTATTCTATGTGTAATAAATATTTTGTTTGCTTTAATCTATTAATTATATGAATATATTCTACTATTAAGACTATAATAAACTTGTGTCCCTTTGTGCATATATTTTTTTGATTTGGTTAATAAATATATTCAATCTAAATATGGTATCAATAATTTACTTTTATTAATTATTTCCCAAGCTATCCATGAATTAGCAAGTTATGAAGGGTTTTCAAGAACCTCTGATAACATTAAAGGCTTTCAGTCCTTTTTAAAATTATTATTTAACACACTTTTCTATCAACATTGGTGAAAAGTTATCATATTATCATATTGAAAAGCTCAAACAAAGGTCTGATGAAAAAATAAAAGAATATTTTCTAAGATAAAATAATATGCTATTAAAAATTACAAATCAAATGGATAATAATGATCTTTAATATATTTTCACTCAAATTTTACTCTCTCAAATTCAAGATTCAATTATGTTTAATAAATTTAACTATTTTGATGAGTTATATCATACAATTAAAGAATATTAGGTCAAATTTGTTACCTTGGAAAAGATAAATTTTGATTCAAATGATCCTTCTAATTCAAATTTTAAATTTCAAAGTAAGCCAATTTATAAGATCAAATACAATGAAAGCAATAATGAAGCCAAGATTATAATTAATGTTATCTCACAACCAACACGAGATTCAATGATAAGCTCCACCAAGGATAAAATTTTCAAGGTTAGCATTACCTTTACATATATTATTTCAAAATATGCTTAAATTTAATCTAATCACTCTTCCTATACCAAGGGAGTTAGACATGTGTAGACCAAAATATATAAATTTTAATATAAATGCATAATATGACTACCATTGTTGTATTGGTAATTACACATACATATGTTTTAAGGTTAATCAAGAGATTAAATATATTATTGATGTGGAAATTATTAACATTGTTACACTTATTTAAGAGGCTAAGCCATAATCAAATGCCAATTAAAATCTCAAAATGTACAAATATCATTTTACAAATCATGGATAAAAAAATAAGGATAACTTTAAACTACATTATGGATATAATGTTAATCCTCATTCTTACACATATGGGAATCCACTTGATATCATAATTTGTATAGTTATAAATTAACAAGAATCATGTCCAATGATAAAATTTATTAATAGTAACAATGGTTGATGATGATTTAGATAGACATGCACTCATTATTTCAGCATATGTTCATAATAAATATATTCATAGTGTTATTGATGACTAAATTTGAACTTACATTATATTTGGTCAAACCACCTACATATTCAAACTTTAATAGGGTCATTATAGACTTTAAAGTGGTCCCATGGTCTTAGAATGAGGTTAAGTCACCTTTGAAGGTCATAAAATAGGTTTAGTGTTTGTCATATTTGTTCACTTTGTCTTAATGTCAATTTTGGTCATTTTAAAGAGTTGTACATAAATTTCACAATATAAAGGTGTGTAAATACTATATATAATGTGTTTCATGTCAAATAATGTTAGATTGTAGTTTTGAAACTGAAATTTGTAGTTATAATGTTAAAATAAAAAGATTATTGCTAAAAAGGGAGTTTTACGTAGTTCTACGAAATGATGTGACTCATATGCAATGTTTAGAGGCTTAAATAAGGTGTGTTAATATCCCCAAACGTATTTTAAAGTTTAAAGTGGATTTAATAGTTTTAGACATATCAAAAACCAATTTCTCTCTCCTATCACTCCCTTGGACAAGTCAAGAAGGGTAAAAAATTTACACTTGGTATGGACAAGTGAAGAAGAGTTATATTAAGTGCACTTGGTGGATGTTATTAGTAATTTTTTACTTCCATTCCATGGTCATCATTATATTATTATTATTATTATTATTATTATTATTATTATTATTATTATTATTATTATTTTATTCATAAATAATCACTAATATTATTAGCACCTTCAAGCTACCTATACATTCCTAATGGCTTAAGTTTCTCACATGTTTGTGTTTCTTCATGTGAACCAAGTGGTGTATGTGGAATTATAGATCATGTTCCTTCATTTCATGTTGATTTTAAATAGGTCTTAAATTTAGATATGAAAGGATAGGGAGAATTATCTCCTTTTGTTAAGAGTGAACACCATTGAGAGCTGTAGACAATGTTTTCACAGTTATAATGATGAATTTCTATGAATGGCTCTAGGTTAAATTAATACATTGTTAATCCCCTCAGAGCATGGATTGTTTATATTATACATTAAAATATTTGGGATTTGATTGAAATATGTACCTAAGATAATAATTAAGGACTAATATTAGTCCTAATGTAAACAATCACTTGTAGGTAAGTACAAATAATTGTAACACTATTCAAAACCCAAAAGATAGACTGTGTACAATATCATGACTTTAAAGGCGTTCTGAAGTCATTCAAGGTTCATAGTGTTGATATTATAGTTAATTCAAGACCTAAAGTAAGTAAATAATTATAAAAGTTATTAATGGGATGAATTACCTAAATTTCTCTAAAATAGGTTTTGCCCATACATAGTAGCATCTTGTGGTGAATATTTAAGAGGTCTATACAACCTTGATGTTTCTCTTCTTGTAAACTAGATCTAGATGTCACATTTTAACACAATAAAGAGGTTGTTTGGTCAATGAATAAGGATCACTTAAATGTTCCAATTTAATCAAGTTTATACTAAGAATATTTAATTAATTATAGTGCCTTTGAGCCCAAATAAACCTATAACTTGAAAGCGATCTATAGTGTGTTGATAGTGAGGGATTATAACATGGTCTACATAAAGAGATGAAAAAATGCATGTGTGAGATGACATAAATTACCTCAAGAGGAATAAAAGGGTGTTAATTACAATGTTCAACTATAATCCATCACCTATAAGAATCTTGTATTTCCCTAATATGCACACCAATAGTTTGACACAGTAAAATATTAACCTTAAGCTAATGAAAGGTGAAATCTTGAGTAGTAGGCAAAGATGTAGCATATATAACCATGTTTAAAACTCTCCCATAGTGGTTATATCACACTTATATTATATTTAAAGAAGCAATAACCTCATATCCAATCATAACTCAAGGTTATTATACCCTATTAAAACATTGCACACAGTCATAAACCTAAAATCTAGTCTTAAGGATTTGAGGTGTTAAGGCCTCTTCAGGTGTGATCTATCTTTTATATTTGGTATATAATTTAATAATTAAATAATAAATCCCCCAATGGCATTATTTATGTCAAACTAATATGGGAAGTCTAATCTATTTTATTTTAGATAGGGGGCACTCCATAGTCAATCCAACCTACAAACTTATAGTACATGAACGATTAAAAAGATTATTGGAATAATATTTAAGAACTTTATAATTAATTACATAGTTAAATTTAATATGTAAAAGTGTAAATAAACACATAAAATCACTATGAACACTCAAAAGTGACCACATGTTCATAAGCATAGGCTTACAAACTAGGCCTAATACTAGGCATAAACCATCATGGCCTCTAACTTGGTTCATATGACCACATGATATTTATAAATAGTTTTATATCATTTTTGGGAGATTATAAAGTTTTTTTAACCTACTATTTTTTAAGAAATAACTCAAATTAGCAATCTTTGCCTAAATCTATCTGAGGGGGTACTTAGAATGCAAGTAGGAGCTCAAAAGGCCATTTTATTCTACTCATATCTATATGGATATTGTGTATGGGACGTAAAGAATTTATATATATTTCATGGATGTATTTAACTCAAAATTTTTGGAATATTTTCAAGGTTTAATCATTTAACCTTTATGAATCATTGCTAAGAACCTAAATGATCTAAAACCCTCTTAAAACCCTCTCAAGAACATGATGAAGAATATGTTAATGGAGATGCATCTTGGAGGGTTAAATTGGAATTGAAGTTATTTTTTATCCATTTTTAACTCTCTTAGGCTCCTTGACATCTAATTCTTCCTTACTATCACTTGTATGAACAATTATAATTATCTATTTTCTACAAATTTTAAGATAATCCAAAGGTACAAAAGGGAATTGATAGGTGAAATCTATTCATCCAGGTGTGAAAGGATGTAATATAACTCATAATTTAAATTATCACCTTAGTAATTAATGAAAAATCCTCTAACAAGTTGGTCATTACAATCATTATTGAACAAGAAGTGAGAAAGAGAGTGAGTACCTAGTTTGAAGATGAAAAGTCTTGTTTAGGTTCTATTAAGGTCTACCTAATGGAATAGAAGATAAATAGGTATTAAACAGATATCACACACCTATAACATGAATTTAATTGACTATTTATAAGTCATTATAGTGACAAGTTTGTGAATTGAGGCCTAGAGGGCTAGTGAGCAACTACAAGGAAGTGAACAAAAGTGTCAAGGAGGAGGTTATCAGTTGATGAGTGGATAATGAGTTGAAATATCTTATTTTCATCTTCTCATGTTATGACATATGTGTCAAATACTTCTAAGATATTTCAAGGTAGTTAAGTTAAATCATCATCAATGAGGAATTTTCATGAAGGACATGAAGATCTCTATGCCAAATTCAAGAAGGTGTCATGTTTCAAATAGACACTTGTCTAAGAGGACCTCATGATCTATTATTTAACTCTATTTTATTGAATTTTAATTGGATTTCAAGCCTTGAAACTTGGAATTATTATTTTCTAGTTTCTCTTCTTCTCTATTCTCTCTTATGTTCTATATATTCAAGCCATTTTGGCATTATAAATGATCCATAATTGGTATGGTGAAACCCTGCTAGTTTTAACATCTTGTTTTTCCTTTGAATAAAGTTCTAAAGTTTATTTAATCTTTGTAACTCTTTCTTAAGTATGTAAATTTATGTATTTGGATGATAAGTGATGAATGTTTTTTCCTTGAATATATTCTAATCTTGTATACATTGTGTGAGTAGTAGCATTTCTTCTAATAGGCTCATGACATGTAACTATTTGCTAAGGTGTATTTGAAGTATTAAAGAGATTAGCAATGTCTCAGATCAGATCTCATTTTGACCCACCTTTGGATATTCATGGAAATCTACCTCTTTGTATAAACACTTATGCTAGAAGAACATTGAGTTGAGGTCACTTTTAGCAGTCTTCTTTCTTAGTGTAAATGCAAGTATGTTTATGGAGTTATCTTTGGTGTATCACCCTCATTAGTATAGGTATATTTTATGTTTCCTTATTCCATTTTCACCCCAAATAGTGATTATCCTAGTGTAGTGTGTGATCCTAAAAGATAGATCAATGGAGCTAGCCCTTTCAAATCTAGAGATTTATCTCTTGTAGTAGCTTGCCTATTTACAAAGATAGTTTCATGTTATCCCAAATTATATCAGGCTTGTTTGAGTTACCAAGGGTGAAAATTTGGGCTACAATATTTACATCACACATGATGGGACTTGAAGTCCAATAAGGTTGTTCAAGGTGTATTTTGGCTATGACAATAAGAGGATGTAATAGTCTACTTCTTGAAGTATCTGGTGACTCCAACATTTAAATCTTGGTTGCACACTAGTGAATTATTTCATTCCTAAGGTAAGAACAATATCTCATAATTTAGGAATTTATTTTTATTTCCAAGAGATTTTTTACTATACATCTCCCTACCAACTTTGCCATGACCCATACTATGTCCCTCGATAGCCCTATCAAGGTTGTTATCAATCCTATGAGCCATGACAGCCCTACGATCAAATTATCTCTTCTATATATGATCATGATGTTTTTGAGAAGCCTTTTTAGAAATATATTAATAAGGATATAAATAAAATTTGATTAAGGATCTTGAATAAGAAACCCAAGATTTTAAGAGGTAGCTTTTTAGATGGAGTCTTCCTCAAGTTATAACTATCTCTCCTCAAGAGTCATTTGTGTTTCATATAATTTTCCTTATGATCCTCATGAAATTATTCACTATCCTCAAGAAGAGCCAATATAACCTCCAAGAGAGCCTAATAGTTTTAAAACTCCAGCTTGGAACCAAGTAGTTAAGTCTTGGGAAAATAAAGATGTGGAGAATGAGGACCAAGAAGTTGATGTCAAGAAAGAAAACCTTATTTTTTATAAATCCCCATTACCATCTCCCCATGAACGTATATATTATCCATATTGGAGGTATATCCAATAATATTTTCAAATTCAAAAAGAAGCCTTAGTTGAGAAGGTGAAAAATGAAGTTGCATCTGTTGAGGAGCCTCATGTGAGCTATGAGAAAGTTGAGGTGTTTTTAAATAAAATGAAATGACTATATCCCAATTGAAAATTCTCTCTCCAAAAGTTCTTTCAAGAGTCTCTTAATTTTAAGAGCATTCCTTCTATCCCCATTCACATTCATGAAACATGCACTACACCTTATACTCCATCTCCTACCCATCAACTTGTTCACCACCCTCTAACTTCATCCTTTATTAAATGAGAACACATCCTATGGGATATTGATGAAGAAGTACAAGATCAAGTTGCAGCTGATCTATAAGATTAATCAAGTGTCTATGATGAAGAGTTCATTATAGGGGCTCCTGTTGGTGAGGACAAACACAAGTCAACCTTATTGATTGAAGAAATAGAAGATATATACCATATTATATTTGTTCACAAAGACCTTGATAAATAGATGAGAGAGGAGGTGATTAATAAGGATAACACATCAGCTAAGTTGGTTGATAATCATGTCCATGATCTAGAGGTTAAATCTCAAAATGTAGTAGAAGATGGAGCTATTACTACTTCCATAGAATAATATGACTTTTGTAAAAGGTTCAATGAAATTTGTAGTTAATTTTAGGCCATTCAAAGGCTTATACCTCTTATTATCCAATTTAAATACATTATAGAAGATGCATTTCTTTTTAAAGTACAACATGACAATCTTCAAAGCACCAAGATAGATGCTACCCCTATAAGTCAAGAAGTGATCATGTTTGAGATAATCATGAACATCAAGAAAGTTTATGAGAAATATATTGAAGTGAAATAAGAGTTCACCTTCATAGGTGACATGTTTGTAGATATCATCATTTCACTTGAGATCATGCTAATAGGATTAGAAAGTATGAAGAGATTGAAGATGTCAAGACCAAAGATCAAAACTCAACATGCTTCATGCATTCATTCATCTCATGGATCAAAGGATGGTGAAAATTTCTTTTTTTATCTAGGAGGATAAGTTTACTTTATTTTGTATATAGTCTAATTTGTTTGAGTTTCTCATGGGTTTTCCCTAAGTGATTAGAGAACATAGGTGTGTGTTTAGTGTCTTGATTTGTGTGTTTATTTCTTGTTGTGTTTGGTGTATTTTTAGAGGCATATTAGTTTCATTTTTAGCATATGGGTGACTCCATTTCCCAAAGATAGGAGAAGGTAACTGTTCCATAGCATAAAAGGCATGTTACCCCTAAGAAATCACCAAAAGGTTGAATGAATTTCATCATAGATCAAACTCAATCAAAAACCTACATATTCAAACTTTCATAGGGTCATTCTAGATTTGAATGTGGTCCCATGGTCTTATAATGAGGTTAAATCACCTTTGAAGGTCATAAAACATGTTTAGTCTTTTTCACATTTATTCACTTTGTCTTAATGTCATTGTATGCCACTTTGGGTTATGTTAAAGAGTTGTGCATAGATTACACAAAAAAAAGTGTGTGAAGACTCTATCTAGCATATCTAATGTTAAAGAATGTCGTATGGTAGTTTTTAAACTAAAAATTGTGGGTCTAACATTAAAATAATAAGATCACTACAAATAAAGTAGTTTTAGGTAGTTGTATAGGTTGATGTGACTCATATGGAACATGTGGAGGATTTAAGAAGGTGTTTTTCTCTCTCCTATCATTCCCTTGAACAAGTCAAGAAGGGTCAATGGTTTACACTTGGTACAAACAAGAGAAGAAGAGTTGGATAGAGTACACTTGGTGGATGCTAGTAGTCCTTATTTAATTACTTTAAATGGTCATAGTTATAGGATTAGTGTTATATTATTCAAGAATAATCACTAAGACTATTATCACCTCTAAGATACCTACACATTTCCAATGGCTTAGTTTTCTCACCTATATGCATTGGTCTATGTGAACCAATTGGTGTTTGTGGACTTGTATATCATGTTACTTAATTTCATGTTGATTTAAAATAGGTTTTCATGTGTGCATATGAAATGATAGGAACAGATATCTCCTTGTGTTAGGAGTGAGCATCATTGAGAGTTGTAGATAATATTTTCATAGTTACAATATTGATCTTCTCTGAATGGCTTTAGGTTAAGTTAACACATTGGTTTTCATCCCCTCAAAGGATGAATTGTTTATATTATCCATTGAAATATTTGGTTGTTGATTGAAATATGGCCCTAAGATACTAATTAAGGTCTAATCAAAGTACTAATGTACACAGTCACCTATAATCACCTATATATATGTATGGAGAATTGTAAGACTATTCAAAACCCAAGAGATAAATTCTGTACAATCTCAAGAGTTGAATGGAGTTCTTAAGCCATTAAATGTTCAAAGTGTTGATACTAAATTTATTTCAAGACTTTCAGTCAGTCAATAGTTAAAAGTTTGATTAATGGGATGAATTACCTTAATTTCTCCAAAATAGGTTTTGATCATACATAATATCATCTTGTGGTGAATGTTTAGGAGGTCTATATAAGCCTAATGTTTCCCTTATTATATCCTAGACTTATATGTCACATATTGACACAATAAGTATGTTGTTTAGTTAAGGAATAATTATATTTGAATGGTTCTAAATTATTCATGTTTTTATTGATAATATTTAGTCTATTACAATGCCTTTAAGCCCTAATGAATTTGTAACTTGAAAGTGACCTATAGTGTGTTGATAGTGAGGGATGATATCATGGTCTATAGGAAGATATGAATAAATTCAAGTGTGAGTTGACATAAATTACCTTATGAGGAATTAAAATGTTTGAAGTAAAATGTTCAAGTATACATCATCACCTAGAATAATCTCATATTTCCCTAATATGTACACCTATAGTTTGACATAGTAACAAATTAGCCTCAAGCTAATGAAAGGTGTGAGATTGAGTAGTAGGTTGAGGTGTAGTATAAATAATAATATTAAAAACACTCTAATAGTGGTGATATCATAGTTCTATTTTATTTCAAGAATCAATAACTTTATAGACAGTCATAACTCAAGGTTCTTAGACTCTGTCAAAACACTACACATAGTCATAAACCTAAAATTTAGTCTTAAGGATTTGGGGTGTTAAGGCCTATTCAAGCATGATATATCTTTGATAATTGGTATAGAAGGTAATCATGACATAAAAAATCCCCCCATGTCCTCTTTTAGGTTACACCAATTGGGGAATTACAATCTATTTTATCTTAGACAGGGGGCACTCCATAGTCAATCCAACCTATAGACCTATAGTACATAAATGATCAAAATGATGATTAACATAATATTGAATCACTATAAGATGAATTATAGAGTTGAACTGAAGATGAAAAAGTTTAAATGAACACATATAATCACTATGAACACTAAAAAGTGACCACATACTCATAAACATATTCTTACAGAATAAGCATAAACCCTCATGGCATGTAATTTGATTCATATGACCACATGATATTCATAACAAATATGAGATACTTCAAGGGAGAGTATAATGTTGATTAAACTTAGTGGTTTTTAGGTAAAACTAAAATTGGCCATTTTTGGCCTAAATCTATCTCAGGGGGTACCCAAAATGTAGGTAGGAGCTTTAGAATTCATTTATTCTACTCATGTATATATGAATAGTATGAACGTGACCTAAATAAATTAGGGATAGTTGAGTTAGGTATTTAACTCAAATATTTTGGAATTGTTTTGAGGGATAAACATTTAACCCTTATGAATCATCACTAAGAACCTAAATGACATACAACCCTCTTAAAAACTTGATGTAGATGTGAATGGAGATGCATTTAAGAGGGTTTAAATAGAATTGAAAGTGTTTTGGATCCATTTTTAACTCTCTCTAGATCCTAAACATCTAGTTATTCCATACTATCACTTTTACAAATAATACTAATTCTTTGTTTTCTACAATTTTTAGGGTAATCCAAAGGTACATAAGGGAATAAACAAATGAAAGTAATTGTGAGAGGTATGTAGGTATGTAATATGACTGATAAAACTAAATTATCACCTTAGTAATTAATGAAAACTCCTCTACTAAGTTGGTCATTATAGGTAGTCTTGAACAAGATAGTGAGAAAGAGGGTGATTTCCTAGTTTGAAGATGATAAGTGTTGTTTGGAGTTATTTATAGGTATACCTAATGGATTAGAAGAAAAATAGGTCCTTAATAGGTTTCAAAAACTTCTACAATGAATTTACTTTATTTTTTATAAGCCACACTAGTGACAAGTGTGTGAATTGAGACTTAGAGGGCTAATGAGTAACTCTAAGGAAGTGAGCAAGTGTCAAGAAAGAGGTCATTAGTTGAGGAGTGGATAATGATTGCACATATCATATTTACATATTCTTAGGTTATGAAATATGTGTTTCATACTTATAAGGTGGTTCAAGGTAGTTAAGTGAACTCATCATCAAGAAGGCAGTTCCAAGAAAGACATGAAGATCTCTATGCCAACTTCTAGAAGGTGTCATGTTTTAGATGGACACTTGTGTAAGAGGAAATAGTGACCTATTATCTAACTTTATTTTATTTAATTTTAACTAGATTTATAACCTTAACACTTGGCATTGTGACTATCCAACTTTTCTTCTTCTCTCCCCTCTCTGATGCTCTATATATTCAAACCAATTTGGCATTGTAAAGGGTCCACAATTGGTATGGAAAAGCCATGATAGTTTTGACATATTTATTTGACTTTGAATAAATTTATAAAGTTTATTTAGTATCATTAAATATTTCCTAAGTATTTTAAGTATTCTATTTGGATGAAAAGTGACAAAAGTCTTCTCCTTGTTGCTATTATGCTCTTATATGCACTTTGTGAGTAGTAACATTTCTTCTAACATGTCTCATGAAGTGTAACTATTTGTTAAGGTTTTTGAAGTGTGAGAGATATTATTATGGTCTATTATTAGACCTCCTTTTCACCCACCTATAGATATGAATAATAATCTACCTCCATGTAGACACACTTATACAAGAATAACATCAAGTTAAGTCTAGTTTTAGCAGTCTTCTTTCTTGGTGAAAATGAAAGTATGTTTGTGGATTTATATTTTGTGTATCACCATCATTAGTATAGTTTTATTTTATGTTTAATTATTCCCTTTTCACCCCCAATAGTCATCATACTATTGTAGTGTGTGAGCCTAAAATATAGATCAAGGGAGCTATCTTTTTCAAATCTAGAAATATATCTCTTGTATTAGCTTGACTATTTGTAGAGGTAGTTCCATGTTATCCCAAATTTTATAAGGTCCATTTGAATTATATAGGGTAAAAATTTGGGATATAAAAATTATGATATAAAATGTGTGTATCATAACACTCTACTCTCTTGGTTAAAAAAATAAAGATTTATAGGATAATTATAAAGTTGTCAAAGCATTTGATGGTCATACACAAGATAATATTGGCAATATTGTTCTACCTTTACAAGTGGTAATTCTCATAGTTCCCAATCCATTATTATTTATACCAAGCACATGGGTATTTTATATGATCTTATGATGCCCTTGTATATAATATATTAGAGATGTACCTTCTACATTGCATAAATTTCTCAAATATATTAATGGTAATCAAGTAGTAAAAATTATAGGAATTTAATATGAATATCCTTTAGAACCAATGATATTTAATCCTCATATAGAATAGTTAGAATGCACATACATTGATAAACATGTTAATGAGATAGTATATATAACTATTCAAGAGTATATTAAAGAATCAACTCCTATATCTCTCCATGAGAATGATACAATTACACATAATCTCAATCAATTAGTTTCAAATAGCATGTCACAATATATAAGAACAAATTGACATCTAAAAAAAGGTTTTCATCTCCTAAGGCATAAAAAATTATTCATAGAGATTCACCATATTTATAGGTTGTTGTATCTTCTTCTATTACACATGAAGATACATGTTTACATGTGTATATGCTAATTGATCTATATAGTTATATGACATAATATGGTTCCTGTATACACATAATATTTTTTACTTTTATAATTTACCAATGCTTTTTATTGTAGAAACCTATCAACTTTCAATCTCCCTAAGTTCATGCCTTAAATGTTGGAGTAGGAAATGGGTGGGAAAGAATTTGGTGATTCTTTAGAGATGTTATTATCTATTTATCATTCCCATATTCATTATATCTTCCTTAGACTTTATCCCATAAGCCTTATCCTTCCATATTACACACTCTATCTATAAAAAGACCTATATTTCCTACTACATCAGCCTAGGATAATATAGCTTTATATGAAAACTATCCTTTCCCTAATATAATAGTTTTATTGATGTAGTTTTGAACATGTTGGTGTGGCTAATGTATTCAAACATTAGTAAACATTTTTTAAGATACATCAGGTTGCTCGATGGAATCATTTTAATTTTTGGTATGGATTAGGACAATTGACCACTATAAACATAAGTTAAAATTTTAATTCGATAAATATAGAGATTCATTTTGATTTATATTGATCTCACTCCTACCTTAGATCTACACTTGAAAGAGTTATTTTCAGGATCTTGTCTTGAAGGAAAGCTTTTTTTATGTAGTCTTGAATGCATTAGGAGGAGTCATTTTATCCTTAAGCTTGATTTAACCTTTGATATCCATACAAACACAATAATATCTTTCAAATCACTATTGTCCAAGGTGGAGATTAAGGTTCAATAGGTCCACTTCAAGATAAGTATATTAAAACCCTATATCTTCAATTTAGTAGATAAAATTTACATACTTATATAATGAGTCTATATCTCCTTATTTAAACTTTATCCACACATATATTTAGTGTGGAAATAGGATTATTTTAGATTGACATCTTTCCACTTTAGGTATCCTAGGATCTCATTATCCTATCATGGATCCTTACCCATTTCTATATGTTTATAACCCTTCCTCATTAATTATATTATTTCAAATAATAGATTGATTACAAAATAAATTTCTATCTAGAGTTACTTTATTGTGTTATTGATCTAAAGGATTCAGATGCCTTTTCTTTGACATTATGTTTTAAGTGTTCATATTGTGAGGTTTGTGGATTCATTTTTTTATATATTGAATCATTAAGTATCATTGTTCTCTCCTTGATTAAATTTATCCAAGTATGGATATTTTAAGATAGGATAGTTATAGGTTAATCATATCCCAGTGCATAGATTATAGAGAACCAAACATGAAGATTAAAATTACCTTTACCTCTACATCCACATATATTGCATAGATTGATATAGATCTAAAACAATTTAATTTTTATCCATATCTATCAAACATATTGATATAACTTTGTATTTATTCCCTTTTTAGCCAACTATATTTCACAAGATAATACAATTATGTATTAATTTAGTTTTTCATTAATTGTATCACACACTTCAATATAATTATGTTTTAATTTTATTTTTTGGTAAGTTGCATCAAACAGGTTAATATATCTCTATTTTGATTTGTGATCCTAGCCAATCTATCAAATAAAGTGATGAAATTATATTTTGTATCTTCTTAGCCAATTGTATCAAAAGATTGATATATTTATGTTTTTGCATATTTTTAGTCAACTATATATAATATCTTGATACAATTATATATTTAGTCTTATTTACAACCCTATTTTTATCTCCATTTCCCAACAAAAGGTTATTGAAAAAATTAATACAGTTTTAACAAAGTTTTGACTTTTTTGGATAGATTTATCTACCAAACATGATACAGTTCTAACTTTAGCCTATTTTAAATAAATATTAATCAACCTACTAAATATATTTTCATCTATATTTATAATTAGATGTATGAAAATATTACATCAATCATATTGATACAAGTTTTTATTATATTTGTAACTACATCAACCAACATCGATACAATATAATTTTTTCCCCTTTAAAAAATAAGCAAAGATTATTTATTTTTTCATTTTAAAATAAATCAAAATTTCCATTTCAAGTTGACTAAATATTTATTTCCATTCATTTAATACAAAAATTGGTTTTTGATCTTTATTTTTTAACTTTTTTTTTCTCGGCTTTCCCTAGAAACTGTGTTCTAGTAATTTATGAGCTACTTAAATATTTTTGTAAAGGGATACATGGTGTTGTATGTACAAAAATTATGGAATGGGGCGTTTGACTCAATACTTATAGTCATATTACAAAGCGAAACACATCATTTATTTTCCATGTGCCTCAAGGTACATTAGAAATTCTTAAGATTCCTTTTTATTGATCCTGAGGAATCTGGCCATTCATATGATTATGTGGTGTAATAGTAAGTTATTATCCCCATGAAGTTACTCTTAACTCACCCTCAAAACTAGGTTTAGTGGGATACTTGTATGGTTCTACCTCTATATTTAGCACATTTAAACATTGGGCTGACAATATATAGTGGATGAGAAAGTATATATTAGAACCTACATCAACAAAAAATTATTTTTAGTGCATCTAAATTATTTTTTTTATAAAAATATAGTATAAAAAAATAGATTTGAAATCTATAAATAGCCTTTAATTGTATGTTGTATTGCAGATAACATCATCTAATGTGGATATAGTATTTACTATGTGTTATAAATGCATACACTAACATTAATATAATTATTTATGGTTCAACTAGATTAATATAGTCCTATGTATTTATAATCCTGTAGCCATTTAATTTATATTATGAAGTATATTTTTTATGATTATAAATAAATAACATAATATGACAAATTGAACTTAACTAATCCCCACAAAGTTTACAAATATCATTTTAATATTATTGAAAACAAGATAAAATAATTTATCTTATGACCACTAGAACTAAAAACAATGAGTCATTCATTAGATCCAAACCATTTTATGTAATTAATTATCCTCCAAACATACCCATGGTAGAGAATGAGAGTGATCTTGAGTATATAGTTGAAATGACTAATTTTCATTCATGACCATATTGAGTATAGGGGAAGGGACCTTATACTAAACTGTATCCTAATTATAAAATATCATATAAGATGTGCCCCTTCACTAGATTATAAATTTACTAAAGGATTTTGAGCAAGTCAATTCATGACTTCCTCTCTCCCTTCTTCCTCCACCATGCCTAGTATTGATACTAATATGGTATGTATTTAATTAGTGGGGTTACTATTAGACAAAGAATGGATTTTTATAAAACCATGAAGTATATAATATAAACACATGTGCAAAGTGTATGATTTTGAATTTTATACAATTTTGTACATATGCAGTCTTGTAAGCCTAATCGAGTATTTAGATTATGTGAAGAGTCTTTCATTTTGTATCTTGAAAGGATAGAATGTGTATAGACAACATGGTTTTAAAAGGATATAAATAGAACTTTGATGTAATATAATATGGTTTTATGTGTTGATATATATTAATAGAACTGTCATGTTATGGTTTTCCTTATCTTATTTTATGTATGGTTTATGTGTAGTGAGTACTCAATTTTACTTTATTTTGTGATTTGATGTTATACGGTTTATGGTTCCATTTTTATTTATGTCTAATTTATCTTGATATTTGGTGTATTTTAGGAATTGTATATGGTTTATATTATTTCCATAGCTTTGGCAACTTTTTATACTCTTTATTGTGCAAGCTATCTAGTAATTATCATGTTTTGGTGTACTTCTAGGAACCTCTACTAACAATGGTGCATTGAGTATGGATTCTAATTGGATGAACTATAGTGATATGGTTTATAGGGATGAGATATGTATAAAGATGGATATATGAGATAATTAATAATTTTGTAGTTGAAGAATCATGAAGAGTAAAAAATTTGTAGAGGAGATTATCCAAAAACACCTCTATGGAAAAATCTATGAAATTTTCTGGTGTGAATTGCTTGGATTGTTAGATATGTGGTTAGATAGATTAGAATACTATTAATTTAGTCTAAATAAAATATAATTTATAGTTTTAAATGAAGCCAAACTAGAAATACTATAAAACCTAGATAAGGATTGGTCTCAAGCATTAGGTTTTTGGACAAAGATTATGTTCAATAGATATATAATAGAGTTCATAGTATAAGGATATGTAGATTTTAAAACTATGTAATACCTATTTATCCAAGGAATACGATGTAAATTATTTTAGTTACTACCTTTGCTAATCAACATGTTAATTTTATAAAATGCCACCATTCCTACTCCAACCAACATGGAGTAATCACTTCAGGCATAATGGAGGTGCGTGTGATAAAAAGTGGATGATGAAGAGTTGAGTAAGACAAACTTGAACATGATACCAGAAGATAAAATGAAAAAATACTTAGAGTGAAAATAAATTTTTTGAAATCGAAAGAGAACTATGAAAGTAAAGAAAATGGAATAAGACAAATAACCCTGAAGTAATTGTGAGTAGTACTAGGAGTAAATAAGAAGTTGCTAGACCTGGAGACTTTCAAGGAAAAGATGATAGAGAAGAAAGGTTGATGAGAGAAGGTGTGAAGATTATTGAAAGAGAAGGGTATGCAAAATATGAGAAAGTTCCCAATGAGAAATAAGATGCTGGAAGTAGTGATGCTGAGAGAATAATTAGAAAGTAGAGGTATATCATACTTAAATAAGGGTTTTTTTACTAAAATTAGGAAGGAAAGTTCCTAAAAAAATATTAAATTTGAAGTTATTAATATTATAGGTTCAAGTTTGAAGTAATAGGAAGTTATAGATAAACATCATTCATTTCAAGGGTATGCATCCCCCAAGCCCACTTTATTTATAAGGTAGAAAAAGTATAGAGAGGGAAGTTGATTCAAACTAGTTTGATTTTTGTACCAACAAGTTTGGAAGGCTTAGTATAGAAACCAAGTAGGCATTAGAAATAAATAAGTTATAGAAATAAATATTTATGGTTACTCCTAAAAATATTAGTGTGAAGTAGCCTATAATCATAGTAACCACTAAGCAATCACTAAAAAACTCAATGATTAATGCACAAACATCACCAATCATAGCTATTAGTGTTCAAAAATATAAAACAATAAATAGTATCCTACCAACTATGACACTTCATGAAAGTATGTTTGTACCTTTAATTTTGTATGATGGATATTTGGATCTCAAAAAATACATGGTAACTTCTAAGATGATATGGGTCATAAAATGGGTAACATCAAATGATGTGAAGAAATCCAAACTAGTAGAGGCTTTGGGAGGACATACTTTAGAGTTAATTTATAAAATAAATGTCAATTCCCTAGATCTCACACAAGTTAAATATTTTCTAGTATGAAAAATTAAAGTAAAAAAAAAATATAGTCATGTGATTCATGATGTAAAGAAAATTCAACAAAAATTAGAAGAAATGGTTGGAGAATATGATTGTAGGTTCTTTTATGTGATGAATAAAACAAATTTTATTCTAAAAGATAAAGGTAAGTTTGTTTGGTTTGTATAGGGATTAAGACGAAGAATAAGGTTCACTATTGCACTAATCCAATTCTCCACCAAGGATGATGTTCGGTCTATTGCCATCAAAGTTGAATAGATAGAAGATTATGTGGATCTTCAATTAGATGGATAAAAAGTAGAAACTAAGATGATTTTATGAGGAGGATAAATGAGATGAATGAAAATGATAAGCATAAATTAGGCTTATCGTGTGTAGAGTGTGGTCATGAGGGATATTAGAGGAATGACTTCCTAATAATTAAAACAAAATTTTGTGAAATCTTTAGGGTAGTTAGACATCATACATCCAAGTTCCATCTCCTCTAGCAATATATACAAAAGTCACAAAACATGTATTGTAATTTTTTCAAATCTACAAATCATGATGAGACAAGTCTCCAAGCCTTGCAAGATTTAATTAAATATATAATAAAGAACATCTTTGGATTTGAAGCCTAGTAAATACCCACTATGAAGCAAGTAATTCCAAGACTAGATGTGGAGATGAAAAATGTGACTCAAGGCAGTTTAGGATGGGTGGATTCATTGCCACAATATCAAATGACTTCATCACTATAGTACCAGCCACATGGCCTATCTAGTTAGTATAATAGGTCATCTCCATCATATCAATATTATGGTTAGTATGTGTAACTATGAAGTAACACAAATCTTTAACACCAGTAGGCAAATTAGACTCTAAGTTCCCCTTAACAACAATATGGGGGATATGATGCATAGATGAATCAATAAGAAGGATAAAATAACAATCCCAAGGGTGGGGATATCAATATAATAGGGAAGGATATAGAGGAGGATATCATGATAGATATCAATGAGGTTACAATAAATATAATTATAAAACTTAACCTCTTATGAAATGTTATCTATGAAGAGCATATAATAATTTTACAAGGAACTATCCCACAAATCCTCAAAGACAAGTTTATTTTGTATAATTCAAGGTTAAAGGTCAACATGAAATGGAATATTATCATATTTTAGAGTAATAAATAAAGGAGAAGCTAGTGCATAATGTCAACATGATTAATGGACAACCAAAGGAAGATCCATTTGTGAAAGCCATCATAAGGCAACAAATAGATGAATAGGTATTACCTCCATTATAAATGCCTTAGGATTAAGGTATTAGAAAATTTTAGTGAGATAAATATCCTAATCTTACAATAGAAAAAAAATTAATGTATTAATTTGTGTATGTATTACAAGAAATGCAAAAGAAACCAATTTCTAATGATGATAACACTTTTATTGATGTTCAAATGTATGGTCAAATTATTCATATAATGTTGTAATAAAGTGTAGTGATTACATTGATAGATCTAATGAAACTACCCATTACATTATGTAATGAGTATATATCCCATAATATCACTAAACTCCTACACCATCTCTTGGATTTTTTACAATGACAACAAATAAGGGTTGATAAAGTAGTTTGGTATGTCAAAATTGAGAAGCCTTGGGATGTGGATTCACAACTAGATATAGAGTTGGTTGGATAAAAAATCCCCAATAAAGTATTTCACTTTAGAATTATAGTTAATATGATTCCATACTCAACATGAGAAGCCATTGGTCAACAAACTTTGAGATACAATCCAGTAACATTAAGCTTAATGGATTATGGCAGAGTTAAACCCATTGGCTAGATAGAAGATGTTGAAATTAAAGTGGTTGAACATAGCATGCAAGGGATTTTGAAGTCATTATCATGAAGACATTAGAGACCCATTACCCTACCTTAATTAGTAATAAATGGGCCTAAGATGGTAAAATGACTATTAACGCTATGCACAATCACTTATAACCACATCATAAAGATAAAATAGCAGTCATAGATTTAAATAAATATGAACAAAAGCCATATATTATTCCTAAAAATATAGAGTATCCTTATGCTTATGGGGATAATATTTGATTTAAAATGGGGACAAGTGAAAGGCAAAATGGGGTGTAGATAGTAGAATGTCAAAAGTGGAAATTGAGTATTACATATCAATAAATACTATTAGTTTTCAAATCAATTATAACAAAGTATCTAGTTAGATAGGTTGAAATAAAAGAATGTGTTTCTTTTTCAATATGTTTTCTATCCAAATATGAGGTGGAATTTTTGTATAATAATAGTGAAACTATGGTGGATTATACTAAACCCACCCTTTAAGGAATTTTACCTTGGCATTTTGCATCATCCATAAGTGGTGAATCAGATGTGCACATCTTGAATTGGTCTCGTAGAGATCATGAGTTACAACCTCAACACATGGTGTTAACTACATAATGACTAATACCTAAATAATTTATGATAGAGGATCTAAATCAATTCATATTTAGGCTTGAAAACCATGTACCAAAGGTGTAACAATGTGTTATCACACTCATCTATACACTAAAAGGATCTATTGTGATATGGTTGGCCATGCACAAAAACTTAGAATTGTATTGGGAGGATGCCTATGAAATCTTACTTATAACATTTCAACTACCATCTAGTATTAAAGAAAAATGGCTTTTATTTAAATAGGGTCATTGCCCAAACTTGAACATCCATCAGTGCATAGATTTATGGACCACATAAGGAATAGAGCCTTGATATTGGGTGCACATATTTAGTTATACCCTCTCACCTATTCCAATAGTTTGGTACATGAATCAAGAGTGTAGAATGGAAAATAAACATTGGTAACAACATCATTAGGATTTCTTTCAAACTTTTTTTTTTGAAGAAGATAATCCATTAGTACATAATTCCTTCAAAAATATTAAAACTTTTCTATGTCATGGACATGCAAAGGATTTAATAAATGTTGTTGAATAATCCTCTCATCAGGAAGCTATGTAGGACTTGGATTTCACACTACTCAATTACAATACTAACCAAAAATAATAATTCCAAGTTCAATTGTATAATATAATAAATAATGATTTGATACAATCTAGTGACAGTGATAGTGATGGGGATATTGATGTAGAAGGGTTATTTTAACTATAGTGTGAAGAGGAGTCTAAACCAATGCAAAGTGAAGATAAAGTAGAATAAGATAAACTATGAAATATTAACATTATGGAATGTGAAGGAAAATGCATTTTAAAATATACTATACCTAGTGGATTAGTCAAGATATATCAAGAATCATTACAGAAGACTCAAGGAAAGATTGGGATAGAAGTGGCCCCTAAGATTACAATGGTGGGAGATTATTGGGTATAAAAGCAAATATATGATTACCTATATCTAATATGAGATTATCAAGACATGTTTCTAAGAAAATTTTCAAAGATAAAAGGCATAGATCCATTTATGGGAGAAATTTATATAGATTTAAAAAAATGTTCATAACCTATTAAAAATTGACCATATAGGATCAATCCTAAAAACTAAATTCAAGGATAAACTAGATCAAATGGAAGAAGATGTAATTATTTATCTAGTTTATAGGGTAGAGTGGGTGAGTCCCATGGATGTGCAACTTAAGAAAACATGAGAAATATGGGTGTGTGGGGATAACTACACACTCAATGATTTTTATGTTAATGATCCATTTCTTATTCCTTTTACAGAAAAGTGCTTGAATTTGTGGTTGGGCATGAGTTATATTCATTTATAGTTGGTTTTAGTCTATATAAAAAAATTCCAATTGCCAAAAAGGATCAATCCAAGACTGCCTTTTCTATTGAATGGGGATCATTTGCGTACAAGGTAATTCCATTTGGTTTAAATAACACACCTACTATATTTTTTAGATCTCTATTAAATGCATTGAAACACTTCATTCATGATTTCATTAAAGTATATATATATGATTGGTTAGTTTTATCTCTATTTAAATAACACTTGTCAAAGCTAAGATTGAAGCTAGAGTGATGTTGGGCTTTGTCAATCACATTAAATTTAAAGAAGTGTCTATTATTTAAACCTTTAAGTGTATTGTTGGGTCATGTTGTGTGTAATGATAGAATTTTGGTTGATCTAGATAAAATTTATGTTATAGTAGGAATGCCACCTCTCACCAACTCAACTTAAGTGTGCACCTTTCTGGGTCATACTGGATATTACAAGAAGTTTATAAAATAATATGAAACTATATCAACATATGTGGAGAAGCTACTATGCAAGGATATAAAATTTGATTGGACATTAAAATATCAAAAAAAAATCATCAATTTAAATTAGAAGTCCATAACATCACCCATATTGGTGTTTACTAACTGGAAGAAGCCATTCCATGTACATGTGGATGCTTCAAGCACTACAGTTAGATTTATCTAAGTGTAGCTAGGTCAAGGTGGGTTAGACCACCTGATACATTTTTCTAGTATAAAAATATCACTTGTGGAAAAAAATTAAAAAATCATAGAGACAGAATAAATGGATAGGGTGTTTTCATTGTAAACATTTAGGCATTACTTATTGGTTACTCCTTTTGAGTTTTTCACAAACCACTAGGCATTGAGATACATGGTTAATAAACCAATGCTAAGAGGATGGATATCTAGGTGGTTGATGGTATTTTATGAAGTTTAGTTCCAAATTAATGTTAAGCTAGGATGGGAGAATATGGGACTAGATCATCTTAGTCAACTTTACAATGGGGATGAACCAGAGGAACTCAAAGTTGAATCCCTTGATGTGCATTTATTTAGAACTATTTCACTTCCTGATAAGATGGAATACATTGAAAAATTCATGAACCAAGTAATTTTTCCTTCACATTATATAGATATGGAAAAGAAAAAGATAGTTACTGGATGTATACCATATAAGCGACCATAATTTATTCAAGAAGCTCACCAAGGGATTACATGAGTTCACTTTACAGGAGAAGCCGCTACCAATAAAATACTTCAAAGTGATTTTTTGTGGTCTATGATATTTTAAGATGTGCACAGAGTTGCCAAACATTATGACATATGTCAAAGAATGGGCAAGCCCACTTAGTGAGATGAAATGCCTTTAGTACCTATACTTTCATAAAAAAAACTTTTAAACAATGGGGAATTGATTTTTTTGGACTTTTATTTCCCCCAAGTAAGTATATTGATGCCAGATACATTATCACTATGACTGATTATTTAATTAAATGGGTGGAAGCTATTGCGACTCTAAGTTGTGGTGTGAAGAATGCTTCCATGTTTCTATATGAAAATATTATCATGAGTTTTGGATGTCTAGTTAAGCTAGTAAGTGATAGAGGCACACACTTTCTCAATAATATTATTAATAATCTCACTAAATATTTAATGATATCACAACATGAAATCATGCCTTACCATTCATAGGCTAATGGACAGGCCAAAGTATCTAATAAATTTTTGGGCAAGATGTTAACAAAAATTTGCAATGTTTAGATAGATGATTGGGAGGATCAACTTCCTATAATTTTATGGACCTATCACACACATTGTAAGATAGCTATGGAGTTAACTCCCTTCCAATTGGTATATTGCCTTAAGGTAGTAATGCATCTAGAATATATTGTACCTGATCTATACATTACAATGATCATGAGATTAGGAGATTAGGATTCAATAAGTTGAATGATAAATGGATTTCACCATGATGGAATAAAATATATTAAGGGCACAATGGATGCAAAAAATCAATAAAAAATGTTAAAAATCATGTCATGATAATAATATACAATCTAAGATATTTTATCTAGACCAAATATTATTTATATATGAAAGAAAATTTAAAGAATTCTATATAAATTTTGGCATAAGATGGAAAGGACCCTACATCTTTCATGAAATATCACCATAGAGTACCATAGTGCTAAAAGATTTGTAGGGAACCATATTATGAGGGCAAATAAATGGCTATAAGTGTAAGCCATATTATCTCTAATCTCTATTACTCTTCTAAAAATTGAGTGGGTGATGAGTAACACCATATAGTTAGGATTTAATTTAATGTTGTTTGTTTTTTATTTTGTTTTTTAAGGTTAGAATGTTTGTATAGTGTGCTCATTTCTTCACAACATATTGTAACCACCAAAAAGTAGTTATCATCACAAGATGTGACCACATTCTTGAGATAACTCATCAATAATAGTTATCCACAACTACAAAAAGCATTATAATTAAGTTTAGGAAGGCATATATAGGATGGGTATGGTAGATAAAAGGCCAACAGTTAGGTCAGACCATTAATGACATAACATCTCAAAATATTGCATCAGTTTCAAATCAAATTTGGTAATCAAATGACAAGTGGATGCATAACACAAATTGATTAACTAAAAGGATAAATACTAACCTATAATAACTACCAAAATTTAAATCAAAGATCCTAAGAACCAAACATCCCTATCAAGGTGATTTTTATCATCTAATATTAATTAAAAAGGGAACATTCATGCACATGTAGTAAATGAATTCAAAGGAGGTAGTAACACAAAAGTGGGTGCTACATAACTATAAAAGATAAGGATATGGATAATGATCAAACATTATAACCTTTAACTAATAAAATACTTCTATGATCATCCTCTCAATTATCTATTCATGAATAGATTTAAAACTAAGGAAAATTTTCTTAGAAAAATCATTCAGATAAGATCATTCATCAAGCCATGGACAAAGGTCATATACTAATTCCACTATCTTATCCTAGAAAGATTAAATGGGAATCAAGTTAAGGATATAACAGACTAAATAAAATGACCTAGAACAATTTTATTTCATATACATTGTAAAATTTTATCTATTTGTTTAAAAGGCTCAGGGAACAACATAACTAGAAACCCTGACACTATAACATCAACTACGAGGATCTGACATTGAACAGTTATAGAAGCTACCTACATTTGGGTAGTTATATGAAATTATGATGATTTTGGTGACTTGAAACAATAGAAGAGCTATACATTTAGGTCAAGATATTACAATATGAATTAATGCACACACCATGTCATGAGTAACTAGTCTACCTAATCGTGATAAATCTCTCATGCCATAAAATTCTATAATGACACCAATCCATTTAGATATCATAAAACATACACCACAAGGGTAGGGTAAGTAAATTTTATTAATTAAATTAAGGATACTTCACTATGAATCATGGTGGAATGTATTACTAAAAGATTCTAGTAAACCATAAAATAAATAAAATAAGTGACAAGAGGCATTATTGACTTTGCCTATCGAATGATGAAGCTGTGGGAGGATTTCAATTGGCCTAAATTTTTGGTAGCTGAGATCACCATGAATATATAAATGGTACTTGAAATAACCATGTACAACTTTAAATACCTATTTTTGTTTTTGTTGTTGTGTTTCATGAAGTAGAAGTCTCCACTAGGGCTAGTAAATGTAACTGCCAATTTTTGGCTTAGTAATAGCTTTTACAAGAATTGCTTGGACCAAAGCAAGAAAATATTATGAGTAATTGGGGTAGTTAAATGGATGGTGGCTATAATCCTTAACCTTAATCCAATCACACCCTGAGATTCATCAAAATGTAATGTATTACTTTGGTCAACATGTTCTAGTTACAAAATTACATAATGACATATAGATTAAGGTTCACGAGTTGGATAACCCAACTATCACTCAAATACCATTTTTCATTTTAATGGTCAAAGAAAAGGATAAATTCTACCAATAAAAATAACTAGCTATGATGTTCATACCTCCATTACAAGTCATCCCTTTACAAGCACAACAACAACAAGTAGAATAAGTACCTTTGAAACAACCCCCTTAGATGCAAGCCCAACCAACATAGATAGCATAGATGTAAGATCCAACACAACAAGAGAAAATAAAGGTGAAAAAACCTACACATAGATCCTCACCACCTTTTCTAAGGAAAATAACCTAGAAAACAAATAGATACTGAGTGTGACCTACTTGAGATGGGGGTAAAAGAATTGGAAGTGTTTCAATTGATGTTGTAAGACATCAAAACTATGGCATATGATGCCTAAAAGGATAAGGATTTTTTATTTTATAAATTAGTGTGTACTTACCAAGTGAAAAATGAGGTAAGATAAGAATGTTGGGTTGATATCACTCAACCACCTCCTTTATCCTTGTTGACACTATAGGATAATAATAACTTGACAAAAAGTAAGAGGCAAAATATTTTCAATGAAAATAGCTACAAGATTATATATTTCACATGCAGTGGATTTGTTTATAAAAGACATCCCTTCACAATTCTTATTTCATTAACCACAGACACATCCAAATGCTAAGCCATCATAAAGATTGTAGGAAAGGATGTTCACTTTTGGGGCACCTATAAACCAAATTGTTATGAAATGATATTATCCAACTCAAAAATAACCTCAACCCTATGGTGTGAAGAAAAAAAATTAGACCCTCAATCCTCTATTGAAATCCAAGAGAAAGAATTTGGTAAAAAAATATTAAGTGGGTGAAGTGAAATCACTAGAGCAAACTAAATCTTAAAATGATGATGAAGAGGATGAGGAACCCATGAATACATTCATTCCTAAGTAATTTGAGTAATAATAAAGTATGTAGTGAAAAATTGATATTGAGGAGAGCCAACAAGAAAAAAGGATTAAATAAAGATACAAACAAGTAATAGTACCAAAAACAACATAATAATAAGTTAGACAGAGTCCATAGTAGTAGTAAGGCAAAATAATGAAACAAAAAAGGAAAGTTGAGGAAGTCGAGGTTGGATAAAATCAAGATGAAGAAGTCGAGCCATAAAGAAAAAAAGTAAAGTATAAGCTATGCATAATCAAAATGAAGAAGCAAAGGTAAAAAATAAACAAGAGGAAGTGTAAAGGTGACAACAAGCAGTAAAAGCTATGCATCAAAATAGAAGGAAAAAGAAACCAAAACTAAGGTTAAGGATGAAACCAAAGTTAAGGTTGAAGCTAAAGCCAAAGCTAGTGATGAGGCAACATCTAAAGACAAATTCCAAGATGATTCTCAAGCTAAGGCCAAAGAGAAAGCTAATATACAATCTAAATCCAAGAGCAAGGCTAAGGCAAAAGTAACAACCTAGGCTAAATATATTAATTATGTGCAAACACAAGTAGAGGTAGAAACCACCACTCATACTAAGGGAATTAAAGAAGCAACATAACTATCTAGTTAATGGCTATGGGATATCCCTACTACATCAATATGACTGACTACTTTCTTATTTTTAATTTTTCAATTTACACCTAATCCTATGATAGTCATGACTAAATCCATGGCACTTGTCACCACTATGATGTAAACATCATTAGATATAACCTATCTATCACTCTCCAAACATATTGAAGGAGTAGTCACCTTCTAGGAACCCATTACAAAGAAGGCCTCAAATTTGGAATAAGAAGTCTTGAGGTTATAATATGAATTAGAGGAGAGGTTGGTGAATGTGAAAAATTTACCAATGACACCTATCCTACCTTAGTTATGCAAGTACTAGGTGATCAAGTTATGGTTAAATATAAACAATTCATAAAACTATTGATAGAACTTACAAAGAGTTAGGAAACTGTACATAAATTTTTGGCATTATGCACATAAGGAGAAGCTCTTCGGTTAAAAATAGAGGTCATGTATAAACTCTTAGATGATTACTATCAGGTCTTAGACAATATTGTAACACAAGATAAGAAGATATACTATGATATGGTAAATTATGAACAACATTTGAATCAATATTTAGCTACTATGAATCCTAAATTTTCCATTGCTAATAAATATAAAGCCATGTTGGAATATTAAATGGAAACTATGGATAAAATGAGTGGTGCACTATGTATACACAATATTTTTTTTCACTTTAGCAATTACTAACACTTTTTATATTACAAGAACCTATTGAGTTTCAATCTCTCTGAGTACATGCCTTAAAGGGTGCACCAAGAAATGGGTAGGAAGACCATTGGTGCTTCATAAGATTATTGTGGCTTTGTATCATTCCTAAAATTTATCCAACCACTTGATATTAACACAACATTCTCTTATATACTTCCCTAAGCCTTGTCTACTCTCTTGAACCCTCATCTACTTATTTTCCACCTTCATTAGCCTTTCCTAAGCCTGAAAGCCTTTTTGATAGTTTAAAATATAGAGTCAGCTAGGTCAACTTGATACTCTAATTGATACTTGTTATTATCAATTAACAATAAAGAGTCAACTATGATGACTTATTATTATATTTTATATTTGTTATTATCAATCAATAATATAGAGTCAATTGGGATGACTCTATCAACTAAACTTTTGGAAAGGTTTAGGGTTAGATTCCACTATATATACACTTCCAGTTCTATGATTTATAAAGGATGATAAGAGAAGAAGAATATATATTATACATTTTTTTATCCACCATTATACTTGAGGAGAAAACTTAGCATTTCATACTTTCTTTGGAGATACAAATCTTGTCTTGTGGATGTCTTTTGGATGCATTGATAGGGTGTGTATCATAGAGATGATTTATTCTTGTCATCATTACATACCATAACAACTTCTTGTGATGTACCTATGCCAAGGGAGAGATTGAGGCTTGGTGGGTTTATTTTCAAAGTTAATTATTCTTAACATTGTTCTTCTTTTATTAGAGTAGATAGATATGCATTTGCACTTATCTTTCATGCATTAGGATTCCATATACATTGACTTGAGTATATGTCTTTTATGCATGTTTAATTTTAATGTTTATTACATCCACTTTGTTTTGAAATATTTGGTGAGCACTAGATTATATTTATCTTTACTTATTATTAGTTTAGTGAATATGAAAACATAGTACCTAGTTAGGGTTATTGCATAATTTTTCTTGATTGGAGACTTTGTAACCCTCCTTAGTAATATTATTGTTTTAAGATATCCCATAATTAGGTTTAGTAGATCCATATTGGTCATGACCCTTAATATATAATATATCAACAATAGAAAGTATAAGTATGATTTATATTATCCAAGATAAGATTAATTTATAGATCTACTAAACTAAAATTCCAATTACATACACATTGAAATAATTATTGGATTCTATGGATGATTCCATAAATAAACTACAACTATGGCATCATGAAGTAACATGTAACACTTTTACATCCTTCAAATTCTAGAGGATAATAGGTAGATTGGATGATCTCATCTTGGATATTCAATAAAAAACCAAAATAATGCTAAACCATTTCTTACAATTATAAAAGATGATGATATGCAAAACATGATGATGACCTAGATACCATTGTTCATTTTACTTGAAATGGTAAGTGAAGTACTCAATGAGTGGAAAATGATCAATCAAGATCTTGATTAAATTGATCTAGCCATTACACAGATAATATATGAACCCTAGTTCATTTCTCCACTACAAATTTGACAAATCGTATGTGAGAGGTAGATAGACACAAAAGCAGTCTTTGTAGATACCTTTGGTAGTCAATACATCAGAAGCCATTGGTCTAGAAGCTACTCAACTATAATAACCCCCATAGTTTCTAAGTAAAATAACCTCCCAATTATAATAGTAAGGTTTGTGCACTTCATTTTTGTGACTTTTAACATATTCAAATTTTTGTAAGATAATCTAAAGATTAGGAGTGGGCCAAAATGGTTAAAAACACGTAAAGGGTCTAGTCTATTAAAAACCTAAAAGGGTTGTACACTAGTATGCTACTTAGTTGAAAACCTAACAGGGTGACTAAGTCTATGAATGTTTGGGATGAACAGTGAGAAAAATAATTAAGTCTCGAGATGAGAAAAATAATTAAGTCTGGGAAAGTGTTGGATGAAGAATTATTATTTCTAAAAATATGAAGTGTAAGATAAACACATGTACAAAGTGTATGATTTTGAATTTTGTATAAATTTTGTATGTATTATACCTTGTAAGCCTAAATGAGTGTTTGGAGAATGTAAAGAGTTTTTCCATTTATATCTTGAAAATATAGAATGTGAAGAGCCAACATGATTTTACAAGGCTATAAATAACACTTTGATGTAATAGAATATGGGTCAATGTGTTGATAGAGATTAATAGAATTGTCCTGTTATGGTTTTCCTTATCTTTTTTATGTATGGTTTATGCATATTGATTACTCTATTTTTATGTATTATATGATTTGATGTGATACAATTTATGGTTTCATTTCTATTTATATTTGCTTCATCTCGATATTGGTCTATTCTAGGATGTCATAGATGGTTTATATTTTTGTTGTCTCTTTGATGCCTTTTTGTACACTCCACTGCACAAGTTTTCTAGAATTAGCATGTTCTGGTGTAATTATAGGAACCTCACACCTACCCAAAGTGCCCATATTCACACTCATGTTAATTCCACCACTAGTGCATCTCAATCTGCATCTTATATCTAATAAGATATTAATACTAATCAAATATTATTACAAGACATGAATCAAATTGCTAATTCCCAAACTAACAATACCAAACAAATGATGATAATGTAAAATCAAAATTTTCAGTTGTAAAACTATCCTAAGAAACATTAATGGGGAGTGTAAAAATCAAATTCCCCTTCTCACCTCCCACCCCACCCTAGAGATGCACATGGTAATCTCATTCCTAAACCTCCACTTCTTAACAAAGTAATCAATCATGTTGAAATTGAACCATCAATTCCTCAAATTTTAAAAACATACATAGGTGGTATCAATCCCATTATCACTTTTAATGGATCAAATGATTCTAATTTATATTTTAAATAATTTTTTTACCTTTATAAATATTAGATAAAACTAAACACCATTAAAAATACCAAACACTAGCCAAAACAATTTTAGGGTTTGCTTAGATTTCTACAATCAACTTAAATATGATGATACACCTATATTATAAGACTTAATCAATGCATTAATTTTGGAATTTAAAACCAAATATATTATAAAAAATAGTTTATCCCATTTCATAAATTTTAAATAGGTGGAATCTAAAACCACCCAAGTCTTTAGTAAACATTGGAAATCCTTATCTAATAAGGCCAAACACAACACATTAGAAGATAACCTCTTCAAATTATTTATGAATGTTATCCATCCTAAAATCCTAAATAGATTTATGAATTTTTATCCAAAATATTTGTAATAATCCCTTGATCAACAAAAACAACAAAATTTCCTCATAAGATAATTTGAGCCTTCCCAACCTACATTGTGAACTCGCTTATGAAATATAAAAACAAACATTCTAACAATGATTGCATTATATATAATTAATATTCCACACAAACCATTCATGATATTTTTAATAGAGGATCAAACTATTAAACTCTTTCCAACATTTCATGGTAAGTTCCTTATATCCATCCCCTTCCTATTCCTCAACATATGTGAACCATGTTGATAGTCACAATATTCTATTCCTAGCTCAAATCTAAAAATGTATTCCTAAAAATTTAGCTAGATAACTTTATCCTTACTACCTTAAAAACATTGGAATGATTACAAAAAAATGATATTATCACACAAGTTGGGGACATTCTCATGAAACATGTAGGCAGCTTAAGAACTTAACTCTCATATTTCTCCTTTGTCCCAATTTTGATAAAAAAACTATGATCTATGAATGCCAACAAGCCTATGAAAATGTAATTAAATCCCATGATTCAAAATTCAATAATTAGGTTCTAAATTAGGATAATTCTGACCTTTTCATCTATAAAGTTCCACTTCCAAATCATCAAAATACTACTAGTCATCCTTCTACCTCTAATGTTGTTGAAAAAATAGTTGACACTCACTCTTATACTGATAATGAAAATGTGATAAACATGAAAAAATGAGATATATAATACCTTAGATTGATCCTTATCCAAATTATAATTTTAATAATTTTCCAACTTGTAGAATTTTTAAAGACACACATCCATCTAATTTTGTGTATGTTGAGTATGTGGAAACCACTAATCACTCAACTCTTGTGACTACATCTCCTAGATTGATGCATTCAACTTAACTAACCTCTATTTCAAATATATATAACACTTTGATAAATTCTAAAAAAATTTCTTTTAATGTATCATCCAACCCAATATAGTTCATTCGCTTTGACTACTCTCTAAATATTACATCATGTCTGATATAATATGTTAGTTTTAGACCACAATTGATTTCATCGACAAAAATTAACACCTAAACTTGTGGGAAACATACCATATAAACTCTTATATTTTGATAATGGTTTTCTTGATTAGATAAATATTAATATTAAAACCTTGGACCTCCCTCCCAATATTATCACTTAGTTACCCCTTGTGACCTTGCTCTCTCAATAATTTGATTTACATATTTCTTGCTTCGATAGTCATGCCTAAAATGTCATCTCTCCACTCTTCCTCAGGTAATAAAGTGATGTATGTTTTCTATATCAATATTTACATACCTAATTATGATAATGGTTATTATTTATATTACCCTTTCTTATCTATCTATGTCCAAGCTAAGGATGTGGTAATCCTTCATTGTTGATATTTTTTACAACATTATTATTATTCTAATTTACTTATCATTCATTTGGTTGATGTTATTCCTTGTCCTCATAATGAACCTAAATTTAGTTAGTACGTGATTGATGTTCACATGTATGAGATGGAGAAGGCGCCATCTTACTCTCATACTTCTCTAGTTGTTATTGAGCCTCTTTAAAGTATGCTCTTTGATCATGCCATTACATGACCATATAAATTTAATAAATTTTCTAATCCTTTGAGCATCCTTATTACCAAACACTACTTTGACCCAAATCAAAGGTCTCTTATAGATATATCTATGTCACCTAATTATAATCCTATTCTTATGTGATCTGATAATGATATATTTGATGAGTTCTTAGCCAGGCCCCAACATGATTCCCCACCCCGAAGATGGGCAGATGGTCCATATTGTGAGTTTTAAAAATAATTGGTAATTAAACTAAATATTGTCAAACATACCCAATATAACTAGCACAATAACAAATAAAATGTTTAGTTCATATCATATATATGTAACCCCCATGGTAAGCTACTCATATGAACACTTGTTATTTTCATGGAAAAACTATGCAACCAATCCTTTTAGTGACCAAAACTTTCCACCTCCTAAGATATATCTAAAATATATCCCCAAAGCATGTGGAGATTTATTTGTTTGTAATTAGTGTGTTACACACCATGCAAACATATGTAGAGTACAATAGGAGCATTTAAATTATTTTTCAAGGTTTATGCCTTCAACCTCTTAGTAGTGATTCCAAGGTCATGCTCAGATAAAGGCTTAGCCTTTTCCTCAACCTTCAATTTATCAAAACTTAAAGGATATCAACCATACACAAATTATAATTATTTGCATTTAGTATAATTAATAGGAGTCACAACACCCTTCACTTCCTTCTTCTTCTAGTACTAATAATTTATCCATAGATCTCATAGATGAAACATTATTTCACAACTCTCTGTGAAGATAAATGATACTATACTAGAAATAGATTTCACTTATAATTGTATTTATCCAATGTTATTAATGATGCATGTATATATATATATATATATAAAGATTTTTAACACATATATGTGTCATATAACATTATTATTTACATCATCACATGATTGTATTTGAAATTTACATTTCATTTTAGCATATGTTATGTCTTATTGTATATATCTTGTTTATATTATTATTCTCCTTTTCAATTTTTTTTTTATAAAAAATTCACTTTACATTTATGATGTCTTATTTACACCATTGTTTCCTTGTTGATCTATTATTACTTAAATATGGAATTTATTTCTATATGAGAACTAAGGTACCTCCTTTGGGTTTTAATTATCATTCTTTGTATTTTTATTCCACATATTTGGGATGATTACTAATTCCATTAGTGCTGGTTCTAGATACTTCACAGGTTCATATATATTCTTATGGATATGGGTATCACAATATAGCACTAACACTTCCATAACATAGTGTTACATTCTAGTATGTATCTTCATCCATGTAATGAATGACAAAAATTAGAAACTAAACATTTACACACCCACATTAGTACCATCTATCTAGACACTTATCGCTTCCTTTGTGCCATGGATTTGAGGTGGCATAAAAACTATATTATCCCAGTTGGATAAAATGAACATACTATGCCCCATAATGTAATCACTGCACTATAGTCTAGTTAAGTGGTAGATGTAAGTATTTTTTTTTACTATTATTACTACACTACTACCACATCTCCTTTGGTAGTATGTACTCCTTGTTAAAATTTCAAAAACTATATATTTCACATAAAATAATGAGATTATATCATGGGTACATCATCAAGTACCTCTATACTACCTACACCATGTCATTCCCTCTAATAATAGGCTTAAAAAGTTAGGACCACTAGTGGATCTATTAGGTGTGGAAAACCAAATTGATAAGGTAAATGATCAAAAGGATGAGGCTCTATCCAGTAAGGGTGGTGTCCTTTAATCATTTACCATTTTGGTGCCTTTATAGTTGTTGGTCATGATGTCCATACATTAAAAGTCCATTGGTATGGATACTATATAATATAATCATGTCAACTATACACAAAGAAATCATGTTTGAAATGGTTCTCACCACATGATCTTACATCTACCCACACACTCATGGGAGAACATCATCAATGAGGGCCAAACCAAAGGATATACACATCAATAATAGCTCATAAATCTCACTCATAAGAAGAATAATAAAACCTAATTTTATGTTGAAAATAAAAATCAATCATTAACTACACCCAAATAACAAAACCTAAATAATAGAATGTGCCATGCTTTAGCATAGAGTAACACAAGCCTATAATTTACAATGATACTCTCTTATATGAATTTTAATATATCACATTAGCTATCCCAAGTCCAATCATCACATTTTTTATATTTTAAATTGTCAATATATATATATATATACAACCAACATTTAATGGTCATAACTCTATGATCCTATATCCCATAATCTTAGGGATATCCTCTCATGAGCCAAATATGTGGTATCACACACCATTAATATACCCATGATCAAAAAACCCAAAATTACATGGAATCCTCCAAGGTGGTGACCACCTAATTAGCATCCCTAACCACCACCCACTATAATTTATCCATAAATCTTACCCATGCTCCTAATAACATGGCCACTAACTCAATATTAAGTAGAATCTAATAAATGTTCATAATTCCACTAAATTTGAGGATGTTTAGTTATTCTCAATCTAATATCAATAGTCTATCCAATAAATAAAGTAACCATATAACATTTAATGATCTCCATAACTTCTAACCTATATGTAAAATTTTAATCAATAAATAAAAAATTAGGTCTATGTCCAAAATATGACATAATTTCTAAAAATTAACATAAAATAACAAAATTATCATCTTCTTCAAATTATCTACTTCATTGGCCATGTATACTACATACTAAATCATCCATTAATAATTTATAATACATCCTCCATGTATAATAATTAATGAAATTACTTTTATGATTCGCAACTATAGAATTATATATCATAGAATTAAGAATAGAATAAGTAAATCCATAATAACAATTGGCAAAAGAGTAGAATACTTAAATATTATGACTAAACCACTTCAAGGGGAAAACCTCCACAATAATTCAATAAAAACACATTTCATAATATTGTGATAAATTACTAACCACTACATCCTATATATACTATACTTAGCCATGGTTATTCCATAGGCCGATCATACTAAGAACATTGAGAAATTCAATAAGACAATATGAACGTATGTAAGCCAAAAGTAAACCACACATATCCCTAGACACATTATAGGTTAGGGGTATAGGATACTAAAAAATCAAATAACTTATTTTATACATTATATCAGCTAATCCCTATAGCATCAACTTCTTTTACATTGTATTACATCGACCAAGATATACACCATTTGCCATTATTAATAAATTTTTTACACCATTGACAACCTTATAAATTATATCAACTAGTCCATTTATTTATGACATCAGCCATGACATATTGTATGATGGTTTTCCTACTATATTTTCCATGACATATGACATTGACTAGCATAATGCTCAAGTACATCGACCAATTCCTATGATATCATCCAAGATTTTTCCCTACTATATTTTAGTTACATCAACCTAGCTGATATTTTTCAAATAGAGAAACATTTTCCCCTTAGACTTCATAAATAACCTTACCTTAATTTTTTAATTTATATCACCTAACCATTACCTATTAGATAATCTACTTTAGTCTTACACTTATTGGGGAAAAATACAATACATGGATTTGTCTGAGTGCATAATTTTCCTAATCTAGTTCATTTTACTAAAAAATAATTAAAATAAAAAATTAATGCACCTTGTACCTATATTAATTTGTATAAGGTATAAATTCATCCATCTGATCATTCACCTCATCATCCATGGTCCATCATCTCTCAAATTACAAAATTTAGATACATAAAGCTTTGTTCTCCAAAAATAGTGAATGCATAAATGAGCATATTTTCACCCTTTCTAGTAAAAATTTAAAAAATTTCATCCTTCATTTATTTACCAAAAAATTTCTTATTTATCCCCTATGTTTATTTCCTTATCTACTTTTCATGAACTAAAACAATTCTTAGAATCATAGTGAGATAGAGAATTTTATAGTGCTAACAAAATAGTTTTACAAAAAATCACATTTTCATATTATTTTTAAGGTCCACCTCTTTTTACACATATTGGGAACTTATCATCATTTTCTACACAACTAATTTTCCACAAAAAAGGTAGGTGAAGTTACATATTTAAATTTTTTTTATTTTTTTTTAAATTTTACTAAATTTAGTTAGCTTAGTTATTATGTTACTATGTTATTTCCCAAAAAACCATCCCATCTTACACTATTATGACATGTGTTGATATTCAACTGAGGCATATGTATACACATAATACTTTTCACTCTCATCATTTACTAACATTTTCTCTTTCAACAACCTATCAAGTTTCAATCTCTTTGAATGCACACGTTAAAGTGTGCATTAGAAAAGGGGTTAGTAGGTCTTTAGGGATTTATGATAGATATTGTTGTTTATCTATCATTCCCATATTAATTATAGATTCCTTAAAATAGATCCCATAATTTATCTCATTCCATCTTACACCTTATAACTATATATGGACCAATATGTCATGTTACATCAACCCAACCCAACCCAACCCAATGTAGATTTATTTGACACATGTCTCTTCCTTTCTACATCAACTTGATTGATATAGTCTGAATGTGTTAATACAACCTCCCCAGCTATATTGGCTTAGTTGACAATGTCTGAGGTTATTTTGCTCATGAAGCATAAAACCTTATAGAACATAAGGACATTAATGCATCACGCCACTATCTAATTTTGGTACCCTTGTCCATATATCATGTAAATAAGTGTTCCTAGTCCATATCATCTTCATAAATCCTCCCAATTAACTTCATAGTTTATATCCCAATAGTGTATTATTGAATTTCTAGTTAAGTTTTATTTCTTAGGCATTTCCCCCAGTGGCATATTTATAAGCATATTAAGTTCTAAATTAGTTTGTGTTATTTATTTTATAGATGTATCATTATAATCTTATGAAATAATTTATCTCATTAGGTAAATAACTTATATTATTCCAAATTTTGATAAAACATATTTGTGATCGAGTCTATTGATTTAGTGTCACAAAAACCAAATAATATATGTTTCTAGGGTTTATATCCTTCTTTCTATTACTTATAATTCTTATCCTAGGGTTTTTAAATCTAATTTATTATTTAATATCAAAAATATTTCAAGTTTGCATTTCATACTTTATTCAATATAAGATAGATATTTCTACAACCCTTACAAGATTTGATAGATTAAGTGGCACTCCAATTGATCATATTTAAATTTTTTTTGATAAAGCACATAACATGGATAGGAAAAATGGTATAGTAGAACCTTTAGATGCTAATGACAAACATGAGCATGTAGAGGTCCATGCCACTACTTAAGATAATTAATATTATAATCAAGATAAATTTAGAATTGAAGATGATCACTAATATTTAATTCCACCTCTAAATGATGGAATCCATCTATTAAAAAATAATTCAATGTAAATCAAAATAGACCTTTCAAAGGGATAAAGAATTGAATTGAAATAAAAAATGAATTGGAATTTCTTCCCTATGAATATGAAGGATTTTGGAAATAAATTGACAAGATAAAAATATTGTTAGACAAATTTTACCATTTCCAGATATGTAACATATCAAAAAGGTTAAAAACATGGAAAAATGGGTATGCAATTTTTTTTAAAAAATACTAGATATTCTTTGAATAATACTTGTACAAAACACAAATATCTCTACTTGAAAAAACTATCAAGAGATGCTTCATGTATCATGATAAGTTATTGTAATATAACCTATAAAATTATTTAGACAACATTAATTAGATCTAGTACCATATTAGGGTTGTAGGATCAAATGAAGTGTTCTATCCAATAATTCTTGTAATGAGTGTGTATGTAATTAGAAATGCATCATGTCTAAAAATCAATCCTAACTCAGAGAAGATAGATCATACTTACACTTCCGATTGGGGATATACTAGATAATAGAGAACATGAAAAATATGGGGATTTGCTAGATCCAATTAGGGGATATCTTATCATAATACATAATTTTAGGTAGGGTTCTAAAGCCTCCAATCAAGAATAAACATGAAATAACCCTAAATAACTCCTATGTTTTCATATCTTACTAAACTAATAATTAAATTAAATTTTAATCTAGTGCTCACTAAAGCTTGTGGCACAAAGTGGCGGATAGAAAAAATAAAAAATAAAAATGTATAATAAGCATATACTCATGTCAATGTAAATTTAATCCTAATGCATAGAAGATATGTACAAATTCATATCTATCTACTCTTACAAAGGAGAAATAAAGTTAGGAATACTTACCTTTGAATATGAACCCATTGAACCTCAATCTCTCCTTTGGCCAAGGTGATTTGCAAAAGGTTGTTGTGGTATGTTAGGATGATAAGGATAAATCAGTTTTATGTTACACAACCTATCAATGCATCCAAAAGACTTCTCCATAAGACAAGATCTATATCTCCAAATAAATTATAAAACACTAATCTTGATCCTCTAGTGGAATTTTGGATAAGAAAATGCATAATAGATCTTACTTCTTCTTTTCTTCTCTAAATAATGGACAAATGATCTTGTATATATAGGCAAATTTAACCCTAATATCTTCCAAAACTTTTGGCTAATAGGGTTGACCAATTAAACCTAGTATATTTATGACAAAGAATTCACTAGGTCATGGACTAGGTCAACCAAGAGTCAACCTAGACCCTAAATGAATATTACCCAAAATAGTTCAGGTTTGACCCAGTCAACCTAATATAGTGAATAATAGAAAAGGGGTTAAGGTTAGGAAAAGGGTTATAAAAGGTAAAAAAAAATATTGAGGAGTGTACAATAGATAAGAATAATATTACCGATATGTTTTTGAGGAGACAAGTGTGTAGATAAGAAGTAAAAGGGACAATAATCTTGTGAAGCACTAAAGGTTTGCCCACTCATTTCCTGGTGTACACCTTAAGTTGTGCACTCAAAGAGATTGAGAATTCATGGGTTCTTGATAGATAAAGAGTGTCATTAAGTGATAAAATTTTTAAAATATTAAATTTATAAATATTCCCCACTCGAATATCATCATATGTAACATGAGTGTCACATGGGATGGTCTTTCAGGAATAGAACATGATAACACATAACATTAATGCTAAGTAAAATGTAGTATGGAGAAAGTAAGATAAATGAAAGGATGAAATTGAAAAAACACATACCTTTAATTATGTTAGTATTTTAGATAAATAAGGAGACTAAAAGAGATGTGAAGGCATCCAAATTTGAAGATCATTAGGTGAGCCAATAGATATTAGTGCAAAAAATAGCCAAAATTTGAAAATTTTGGAATATAAGCGTATAGTAGTGGAAAAGATTTTATATGACATCATGATTCCAAAACATTTTATGGTTTGAAAAATGGGTTAGTAAAAATAAAGATATGAGCAAAACAAGGAATCTTACAGAAAGTATTTGAAGGGTAAGGAATTGTCAAAAGTAAGTTTAAATACAGTGAAAGGGAAGTCATTTTGTTATTTTTGACTTGTGGGTGAGAGAAAAAGATATTTGAGAGACCAAATTAAAGGCAATAGAGTTATTATGGCAAGGAGATGGCAGCCGAGATGAGAGGGATTCCCAATAGTCGTAGTGGGTGCAACACAGGTAGGCAACTAAGAATTTCAAACTTATTTTTTAATATTTTATTGAAATGAAGTATTTTATAGAAATTTATAATTTAGATAAATTATAGGAATGAAAATGAACCCAACAAAATTACCAAGGGTAATATAAACCAAAATAGGAAATGGGTTGAAAGGGATCAAAATAATAACTACTAAAAGGCTTTTATTATAGGTAAGGAAAGGGGTCGCTAGGTAGAACCAACTAGGTCAACCCAATCAACATAGTAGGCTGAAAATGTGAAATCCACACTGCCAACTTAGTATGTGTGTGCAAAAATAGTATTAAGGGGGGGAAAAGTAAAGGGTTGACTTAGTTTGCGAAGTCAACTTGATCTAAATAAGGAAAATTTGGTCAACCTAGTGTTTGACTAAGTGACCAAAATAGTACAAAAATGCATGAAAGAGGCTAAAAAAGTGCTAAAAAGCCTAGAATGGTTGACTAAGTATTAAAATGGATAAATAGGCTAAAAATAGGTTGAATTGATCAAAAGTGGATAGATTAATGTAAATTAGGCTTATTTTTGTTAATATTTTAAAAGCATGTATTTTAATTATAAATGGCATGTAAATCCAATACATCCTTTATTATTTGATGGTTTTAAGGGTGTCTAAGATTTTGGAGATTGGTGGGAATGACATGGATCCCATAACTCTTAGAGTGATTGATAGTTTAGGAGTGATCAAGATTGGTTATGCTAGGTCTAGTAGGGATTATGGATATGTGTTGAGGCTCATTATGTTATAATCTTATAGTCATGCTCTTGGGATCTTAGGATGATTGGCTAAAATATTTAATGGGAGGTGGATGGGGATACCATGGAGGTGGATATCACCCTAGAGGATGTCCATATGATTCTTAGACTATCAATAAGGTTACACTCATGATTATAGGAGTACCAAATAGATAAGAGGATAGGTGAGCATTAGCCATGTGGGAAATGAGATTAGGTAGGATATATATTGAGTTGAGAGTTAACCTATTTGACATTTATACATCTCATATTTTGGATATCTAAAAGGTAGTTATTAGACTTGTGATAGCATAGGTGTTGTGTCATAAGTTGGATGGCAAGGTACCACTATACATAAAAGCATTATGTTAGACTATTTTAGAGCATGGGGTACTATATAATTTAAGTTTTGTCATCTAGATCTAGCTTATGCATGACATGTATGAAATGTTGTCTAGAGGGTAAAGGACCATAAGGCTGATTGTTTTACTGAGTTCTTGGATATATGAGAGGTTCTTGATGTATCAACCAAATGGGTTACCCCATGTGGTCAGTGATTGGCTACTTGAGTATTGATGTAGCATAATGGTAAGGTATCATGGGTAAACATAATGTGGCAGCCATATGGGAATATTTCTATAGTATGGGAAATTAGGGATATAGTGTCACCAACATTGTCACAAACATAGATTATAGGCCACTATACTTGGTGCATAGAACTGAATCTAGTGGTACATGTACCAAGACAAATGAGACTACTTCACCTAGAAACTTTGATAGTGGTGCTCACATTTTAGGCCAATAATGTAATATAATTGAGGGGGAGAGGAGGATTAGGGCCACTAGTTGTTAGGCCAATGATCAGACCATAATGTGAGAGATCATAGACTAGTAAAGCATGATAGGTAGCAGATAGAGAGGAGATAAATGTGGATGTAAGAGTACTAGAAGTACCATAGATAACACCATAGTAGTAGGAGCAACAACAACCTCAGTCATACCATCTATATATATATATATATATATATATATATATATATATATATATATATATATATATATATATATATCAATAATGGGAGAGGAAAAAGATGTTGATCATCCCAGATGACCCATTAGGTGGAATCAGATAGAGTTAGGAAATAGAAGTACTACTTAGGCATAGATTAAGATGGGCATGAGTGGTGACCCTAGGATTTGCATTTGGGTATAAAATTATAGATGGGGTACTTAGAGGACATGTTTATGGAGAGACCATGCTTAGTGGTTACACCAATGGAAAGATGATAGTAGGTGACACATACAGGTAATGAATAAATGGTTGAAATTTGCTTAAGTTATTAGAGATAGATTATATATAGATAGATTTTTGAGATATATCTATGATATACTATTTATCTAGTTTGAATTTTTTAGATCCTATAGAGGAGGAGACTAGATAGGGATCCCAAGTGGTGGGAACACTCCATGAGATATTTGATGAGGCACTAATGCCATATGACCTAATGACACTAGAGGATCCTATGATAGTGTTTGCCCTAGGGAGTTGGTTTAGAGTAGTAAGAGAGGCTATGAGGCATATACAGGCATGTAAGGAGGATCTATAGCTACTAGTAGGGGTAGGAGTAGGAGAGGCACAAGTATTGTAGGTCTTGTCTTAGGAGAGAGTTGTGCATATGGATAACATGAAATAAATAGCATAGGTACATGCCCAACTAGTGTAGGTATAGGCCTAGGTGCCCAACCTAAAAGGATAGGTGACAACCTTGAACATCCTCTTTACATTATATTATTTAGAAGGGACTATAAAAGGCATATTTGGGAAGCATGGCTAGGCCATGAGATAGATATGATAGAGCCAAACCATAGATATAGAATGATGTATATTATTTTACTTTACATCAAAATGACATGATATATATAGATATCTAATTTTTGTAGTTGGATGTTTGATCTTATGTGTTGGTATGATGGTTGTGTTTATGCATGGTTATATATATTTATTTATATCATGTGTATTTATTTGTTTTTGTATATGTTATAGGAAATATATGAGTTGTGGTTTCTTTTCTAGCATTATGTAAGACACATGCATGGTTAAAAAGAAACAAGCAAAAAAGATTTAGATAAGTTTAATCAATAAAAAATAAATTTACTACACACTATTTCACATTTATAAATGTGTAATAACAAGGAAATGATTAAGTATAAGAAAACAAATAATGGTAAACAAGATGTATTTTTAAAAAAAAAACCAATAGAAAGATTGGCACTAAATTAAAACAAGTAGAATCACACTAAGTCACATTGGGAAGTATAAAAATAATGTAATAAAATGAAAATCATGAAAAATAACAAATGGTATTAAAAAAAATCAATTAAGTTAATCAATCATACTAAATCATGTTGGGAAGTATAATATAAAAACAAAATTTGATAAAATTGGTCTTTAAATTTATCACACTAATTCAAGCTGGGAAGTACGAAAATTCAAGAAATGGTTGGATTCTTACATGAAATCAGAAAATAATAAGATAAAAGTGAAAGAGTAACAAAGTAACCATAAAAAATACTAAATAAATATGGGGAACATGTCAATGACATGTAACTTCATAATCAATCACATCTTATCTCATATTTGACACATATTTTTTGTTGTGACTTGGATTATTGAAAAAAATTTGTGAGGAAGGCTAGGTCCTATCCATGGTCTTACATTGCAAATCACAAAGGGAACACCAATGAGGTTGAAATAAATTTGAAAATTTGGTAAAAAGGTATGTTGGTAATAGGAAGGTGAAATTGTGTTAATTTGTGAGAAAGGCCAAGTCTTATCCATGGTCTTACAATATAACTCACAAATGGAATACCTAGGGCAGTAATCAGTGAATAGAAAAATATTTCTCAAGAGGAAATATGAGGAATGTAGGGATTAAAATAAGGAATGTAAAAATCATAACTTAGGCATCTTATGAGGAGACTTAGGAGATAGGAGGTATACTAAGGACATAAGAAGACACTAAATGACTAGTGACCATTAATGTACAAAGGAAACCTATGCACTATAGACACAAAGCTATGTAGGAAAATAAGTGTGCTACTAAGATCAACTCATGAAGTTAAATTGGTATAAGAAAAGTAAAATGGACCTACGTTCTCATGGCATGTTCCCTATTCCTCAAGACCCATTATATAGCCATCGGTCTACTACAAGGATTAGGTAATTATGTGAGAAAGCAGGTGGCTCTAAAAGATTTTTTTGTTCTCATTTTATAATATAGTGGCCTACCACACCCAAATTCACCTCATCTCTATCATGAGGCTTACTATGGAGTTTGATCTTTGATTAGAAGGAGATGTGCTTTAAATCATGTCTTTTAGTGTGATTTGACTTTTAATAATTTTGAAATATTTTTGCCTTTTATATCATTAACTTTAATTAAATGATTTGATTTGTGAATGCTTTTAATTATTTTTGAGATTCCTCTTCCATATAGACTTGGAATGACCAATCATGAGAGATAGAGTGATACACATGAATGAGATTTAGGGTTTGGCTAAATGAATCTATGTAACCCAAGACAGATTGACTAGAACACTTAGGCTTAAAAATGAACCAACATTTTATCTGAAGTCTTAACCATGTATATGCTTAGTTTGTGAAAAGGGAATAAAGGATATCAAAATTATACTGATGAAAGTAGATTAACATGATATTAATTGGTTGCTAACTAATCAAATGGTAAATAAGAAATGACTAAGGATAACAATGTTTGTATAACCAAGTCACAATGACAAATATATGTGTATATAGAGATAAGAAATAAATAAAATTATAAAAAGAGAATAAGGGAATTTTTAAGAAAGAAAGTCAAGAAGAAAAAGAAAGAAATGATAAAGAATACATCCACAAGAAAACATAAATAACATTATAAGCAATATAGAGCATGAAATTATAAGACACCATGAAAGATAAATAATAATTTGATATAATGTCAAATTATATGGCAAAATAGATAAAGATAAGATTGGAGTACATGTCAAATAAAAAATAAAATATAAGAACACCATGAATGTGCTTATAAGTATTGATATATTTATCGACACACATTATCCATAACATATGATAAGTCTCTATGAAGTTGGATGGAAATTACAACTAATGTCTCATCTATCTTCAGTGAAAATTGGAAAAGTACATCACATCTAGTATATTTACTAAAAGAGGTAGTAATGTTTGATGGATCATGCTAACGAGAACTATCAACCAAGTGATGCTTCTAAAAATTCATGGGAGAAGACTCGATAGGGGATGAAGGGATGACTAATGGTGAAGGATCCATAGGTGAGAGAATCACAGGTGGAGAATGATCCATAGGTGAGGAGAGGTCCACAAGTGAAGGATTCATGAGTGGAGGAATAGGAGGTGAAGAAGGGACCATAAGATGGTATTGAACCATAATATATGGAACCATAGGATAATAAGGGGGATCCTTCTTATGAGAATGACCAATGGTAAGAATGGTATAAGGTATGAGAATAGTTAAAATATGATCTTTAAGGTGCTATTGAAGGATGTGATAATGGTCAATGTGATAGGTGCCACATTGGTACCAAAGACAATACACATATCCATACATAGGAATATACTTAGGTAATACCTCTAAGGGAAGTATGGCTTTGTCCAAGGATTGATGGGTAGAATGATGCAAAGTGTCAATATATTATAATAGTTTGTGATAATGCATGGATGAATGGTTATATGTGCCATAGAAGCAATAGATACACCTATGAATAGGCTTGGTACAGCTACTCACAAGAGGAGGTGTAATATAAGTGTAATGAGTTTGTAAAGGTTCATCAACTCATTTGGTGGGAAACATAGCCATTTGTCTTAAATGAAGCAAACCATCACCAAGAGAAGGTAGAGATGGTGAAAGGAATGGACTAGGATTAATGAAAGGATAAATGGAATCCAAATTAGGAATAGACTCAATTAAATTAAGTACAAGAATAGGATTTGAAGTGGGTTATAATGAGGGAGGGGTGGGGTCTATAAAAGTCTAAAGGAGCGTTACATGCATCTTAGGGATAAGTAGGCTATAGGGGTCACGATACCTAACAAAGCGATAGGGCCTAGTCATATAATGATCAGTAAGCATACTCATATGAGTTTCTTCAAAAAATGGATGTTTGCACACCATCTCTACCTTATGATAAAGAAGAAAAATGCTAAAGATACACTAAAAGACTAAAGCAAAGAAAAAATGATAACATATAATATCAACATCATGTCCTTGAATAAGATCTCCTGAAAATGGATTATCTAAGGTATAACCATCATTTTAGTTAGGTGTATGAAGATCAATGATGCAGGTAGGGATGGCATTGTCATCTGATGAGGTGTAATGAATGTAATGTCAAGTCTTAGTTAAGATAATAGAGATGTTATCACAAGGTGGTTTATAAGAATGAGGTTGTAAAGAAGATGGAAGATGAGAAATGAGATGAGGTGAGAGATTAGAAGTTTTAATGTTGAGATTGATCTCATCAGGATCATCATCATAAGAATCTATGAGGTTAGGGGGAATATTCCCAATGAGTTAGGGATGACCATTATAACCTTAAGTGGAATTGATGTGAAAGTTGAAACATTAATAATCATTAAAAAAAACATAGGGCAAATGTTTAATAGTAGTAATCCTAAAGACACCATGGTCTTGGAATTGTTTAAAATTCCAAGGGTTAGTGTCACCTTGAATCCCATAGATATCTCCATCATAATGGAATTTAACACATTAGTAATCAAATTAAATAATTACTCTCATAAGATGAGTCCATGGCCTACCAAGCATAATTATATAAGATAAAGGAAAGTTAAAGACCATCACCTTCACATGAATGATGATAGGTGAGATGGTAATGGGACCCCACACAAAACCTAAAGGAGGCATTTATGTAGATTTTAGATTGCATTCAAAATATCCAAGAGTTTTGGTAAAATCAAGAGAGGCAACATAGGTGCCTTAACCCTCATCAATCAAGTCATGTTTGACTTATATATAACTAATTTGGATACTAATGAATAGAGGAGGGTCATTTGAATGAAGCAGAATCTCATCATAAATCATAGAAGGAATGGGAAACTTGAGGGAAAGAGAAGTGTCCATTATTTCATCAACATGTATAGACATCTCTTTGCATTATTGCGATATGCTATCTTCAGATCTAGATAAGGTTGCTTCATGTCCTTCTAGGGAAAGAAAAGGGATGCTCATTTGAAATAAATATTACATGAGATGGTTTCAATGATGTATATAGGTCCAAATAAGCTCAATAAATTCAATTTATGATGGGAGACTAGTGAGTTCCATTATGGGATCCCACTCATCATAACCCATAAGAAGATTGTTAGAAATAGGTGCATAGTGTTGAAGTAGGTCCTCAAAAGGAGGAGCTGAAGTACATTGGAGTTTATGTTGATAAGAGGTAGAAGGTTTAGAACAAGGTGGTAAATTATGTTGAGAAGATGAATCAGTTCATGTAGGTATGGGTTGAGAATCATTATAAGTGTTAATGGAGGCTTGAGTGTCATTAGTGATAGCTAAAAAAGATGGAGGGATGCTAGAAATAGTATGAGAAGTGTTATCCAAAAGAGGAGTAGGAATTAGTTCTTCAAAATTGATAAGGTCATCTTGCCGCAAATAATTTAAGTGAGTTGGATAATAATCTTAGACAACACAAAATGTGTAAGATATAAAGGTGTGTAAATAGGTTAATGATAAATGAAAGTAACCACCCTTCACATGTTAGTCATATTAACCACATTCTCTTCTAGAGTTGGGTCAATTAGACTATCTAAATTGTTGGTAGAAGGGGTGGGCTTGTCTTGGTTATCTTGGTGATTTGGAAGAAGGTCTTTATAGATGGCCAAGTGAACATTATCTTGATTCAAAGCTTGAGGTTTAGTATGTGTTTCATGGGATTTGAAAGAAATGTCATAGGCTTATTAAATTTTTTGAATGATAGGATCATTATCAAAATTAGGACCAATATGAAAATTCATATCTATATGAGGAACTTACATGTATGTCTCATGAGAAAGACCCCAACTAGCAAGAAACCAATAAAAATTAATTGGAATCATACCAAGATTTCATAGGGTGAGTGAGATTAAGTTGTCATAGAAGATCCCTAGGTAGATGTTTTAGTAATTTGGTTGGGTATAAAGGTTTATGAACAAGAATGTTATTAGGTGAAGATAAATGAGGATTGGTGAATTGTTGAGATGGAGGAGTTGGTTCTGAAGGTTGGTTAGGAACAATAGCTTGAATAATATGAATGGTATCATAATATTCCATCACACCATCATTGGTAGTAAGACTATTTTTTTAAAGATATAAGTACCTATGGAAGGTTTGGATGGCTTTATTTTACGTATAAGGAAATCTTGATGTTTTTCCTTGTTAATAACCTCCTCTAAAGTATGTGGAGAGAGAGTTCAGACCTGATATTGTAACTTAAAAAAAATAACATTGGTAAAAAGATGGAAAAGGTTATCATTGGCCATGTTATGCTCACGTTTATTCGATAATGTTTTGTGCCTTTTAACAAAAGCTTTGGTAGTTTCATTTTTAAGTTGTTTACAATTGATAAAATTGGTCAAGGTATTCTTGGGAAGATCACTTGTTTGGAACTCTTAGATTATAGCATTTATTAAATCTTCTAAAATAGTAATAAAATGAGTTTTAAGTTGGTTATACCAATATAAAACATCACCCATGATGGTTTTGGATAATATATTGGTAGAAACAAAGGTATTTAATTTGACCCAATCTTTATATAGATTTCCAAATGTTTTTAAGTGAATAATAGGATCAGTTGACCCATTATAATAAATCTTAGGTGTGATACATCCTATATCGGTATAAGCAATTTGAGATGTAACAATTTTATTTTGAAGATGTTTAATTTTCTTATTGAAAAGAGGAGTTTAAGGGATGAAATTACCATGGGAATCCTAAAGAGGAGGTGGAGGAAAATTTTAATTATGCATGCCTCATGGCATCTATTGAGGGTGGGTTTAAAGATGGATAAGGTGGTTTTACATTCACAACATTTGATTTGTATTATGGGAATGAAAATTATTTATTTGATTAAGGGTTTGTAATAAGAGTTAATGATTTTGAGTTACATTGTTGGAATTATTTAAAGAATTAAAATTGGAATTAGTGGCTTAGGTACTACTATTGATTTTGGTAGGAACGTGAGAAGAGTTGTTAGAATGTGAGGCACTAGTGGAAAAAATTGATTGTGTAGAAAAAGATAGACTAGTGAAGGGATGAGGAGAGGAAGCAATATAAACATTATAACTATGGGTAGTAAATGATGAATTAGTGGAATAATTAAGGAGAGTAGGACTTGGGATAGGCCCACTAGATGTAGAACATGTCAAGTTAGTAGAAATACTAGGCATGGAGTTAGAAGTTAAATAAGAAGAAGTCATGGTATGAGAATGGGTTAAAATAGAGGGAAGAGGCTGAGAATCAAATAAACTAGTATCCCCAAATCCATGTGAGAACATGGGATAAGGTTAATATGGATCTTTAACTTGACCACTAATCATGAGATGGTAAATGGTATAAGGATCTTTTCTTTGATGTTGAGGAAATTTAGAGATAAAGAAAATCATTTTATGGGTATACTCTAATTCTGGTTGATATTCAAGTGATAATAGAATATTATGAAGGGAAGAGGAATACAAAGGGATCCTATAGTTCATTATTCAAGTGGCTATATGAACATTACTCTCATCTAGGAGAAGAGCCATAATTTGCTTATGGGAGACCCTATGAGGTTTGGTAAGACTCATCATATATATTGAATTTAACTAAGTGTTTTATTCAAATGTGAAGTTCATGATGAAGGAGAATAATTAGATGTGGTAAAAGTGATGAGAAATCAAGGAAATAAGAAGAGGCAAATAAGAGTATAGAGTTGACTAGGTTGACCTAGTACATAAAATAGGGTCTAAAAGTTGAGAAAATAAGGATATAGGGTTAATTAAGTCAACATAGTTTTATAACCTAGATAAAAAATAGGCACAAGAAGATATAGAGTCAATAGGGTCAACATAGTTATATATCTTGAGGAGCAAAAATTAATACTATGTAGACAAGGTTGATTCAGTATTGTAAGTGGGGAAAATAGATAGTCTATAAGAGATTGTGTTAAGAAGAATGACTGTGTACTAAAACAAGAAATGTTTTGTAATTTTTTTTGAAACTAAGGAATGAAGAGAAACACACAATCATTTGGATTCATTAGGATGATCTAATTGAGGCACACAACACAAAACCTTGTACCAACACTAGCCAATGCAAGTTTTTACAATACAACATATAATTGAGCAAAGAGCAAGTAATCAACTTGGAAAATAAATTCTAACTAAGTGGTCATCCTGACTATTTTTAGATTATTACAGTATTATTTTAGATGAGATAGGAAGTTGGTTGTAAATAAGGAACTAAAAATCAATCTATGGATGGTTTTAGGACATTTTAGGTTAAAAGGTATTTATGTTGGAAATGGTAGTGGATTGGTATTGGGGCCTACCCCCCACTTCACACACCACAATGATAAAGGTTTTGGGTGGTTATCCAATATATACCATTAACCATGTGTTTATAGTTGACCAAAAAACCAACTTGGCTTTCTCCTTGGTGATGAAATCTCAGTAGGTAGGCTTTGGGAAGATAATTGTTAAAATGTATTTAAATATTATGTTATTTGGTACTATGTGCATAAAAGATAAAAATAGTGCAACTAAAATATATATTGAAAAACCACCTAATTAGATTATGTGATCTATTCTAATCATACAAGCAACTAAAAAGGAATGTGTTAGCTAATCACTAGTATATAAGTGTTAATTATAACTTTGAAACATAGTAAAACATTAGTTTAGATGATAGTCTATGCCAATAGTATGAAACATATATGACAATGTTTCTACTATACTACTAAATCAAGGGTCTGTTAAATAACTACATTTATAGTGTCAAACTAGTCTTCTAGATAAAAGATAGAATACGAAACTAGGTCATTATGGTTGACTTAGTTTGATATATAGGGGAAATTTTAAAGACTAAAAACTATTAAATATATAAATTTAATGAATAATATAAATGATAAATAATAGAGAAAAGAACCTTGGTATGTTGGAAGATGCAAAGGAAAATGAGATTGTTATTAAAGTGCCTTGATTTGTACTTACAAATTCTACCCACTGTGTGAATTAGGTCAACCTATTTCTACATTTCCCTTTTTTTTAAACTTTTAAATAATATTATGCCAAATTTTTTTACTTGGTATGTTTTTTAGAAGTTTGAAAGTGTACTATGTCGATAGGGTCAACCTAGTAGCCTATCTTGAAAGTCTAAAAGTGTACTATGTTGATAGGGTCAACCTAGTAGCCTATTCTAAAATCTTGAAAGTGTAATGTGTTGATAGGGTTGACCTAATAGCCTATACCTAAATAAAAACTTGTACAAATTGAACATATTCATATTGATATAACTGTGTGTTAAACTTGTGCATAGAAGTTGAACTACACTGACATTGTCAACCCAGTATTGTAAATGTAGAAAAGTAATAAATAAAATGATAAAATAATAAAAAATGTGAGATAAAACTTACAAGGGTTAGATTCAAATTGGGTTCACTAGAATGTATGAAATCATAAATGCATCATGTATATAAATCAATCCTAACTTAGAGAAGATGGATCATACTTACACTTCTGATTGGGGATATACTAGATAATTGAGAACATGACCAATATGGGGATCTACTAGACCCAATTAGGGTATCTCTTGTCATAATACACAATTATATGGAGGGTTCCAAAGCTTCCAATGAAGCATGATCACATAATAACCTTCAATAGGTCATATGTTTTTATATCTCACTAAACTAATAACAAGTGAATTAAATTCTAATTTTGTGTTCACCAAAGCTTGTGGTACAAAGTGGGGGTTAGAAAAATAAAATTAAACATGCATAAAAGACATATAATTATGTTAATGTATATGTAATCCTAATGCATGAAATAGAAGTACACATGCATATCTATCTACTTTTATAAAGGAAAAATAAATTTAGGAATACTTACTTTTGAAGATGAACCCATGAGCCTCAATCTCTCGCTTAGCCAAGGTGATTCACAATAGGCTGTTGTGGTATGTAATGATGATAACTATAAATCATCTCTAGGCTACACAACCTATCAATGCATCCAAAATACTTATTCACAAGACAAGATCCATATCTCCAAAAAAAATTTGAAATCTTAAGCTTGATCCTCAACTAGAATGGTAGATAAGCAGATGTGAAATAGATCTTACTTCTTATTATCTACTCTAAATAATGTTGAAATTATATTTTATATATATGTGTATTTAACCCTAATCCCTTCTAAAAGTTTCAGTTGATAGGGTTGACCTAGTTGACCTAGTATAGTTATGAACAAGAATTCACTAGGTCACATGCTAGGTTTTCCAAGAGTTGACCTAAACCCTAAATGAATTTTACCCAAAATAGTATAATGTTGACCTATTTGACTTAGTATAGTGAATATTTAAAATGGGTTAAGGTTAGGAAAAGGGGGACAAAACGTATAAAATGATTGAGGTGTGTGCATTAGATAAAAATAAGATTAGGAATATGGTTTTCAGAATATAAGTGTGTAGATAACAAGTGATAAAAGGAACAACAATCTTGATAAGCACCAATGTTATACCCACCCCTTTCCCATTGTACCCCTTAATGCATGCACTTAGAGAGATTAAGACTCAACAAGTTCCTACAAGATAAAGCGCATTAGTAAGTGATAAAAGTTTGAAAATATTGTATGTATACAAAGTGCACCATAAATATTGGTTTCAATGAAATAGATAAAAATAATTAAGATAAAACATTATAATATTTTTTAGTGGAAAAACCTATAGAGGTAAAAAAATTCCACATTCAAATCAACATCTTTTTTTAATGATCTAAGGAACATAAAATGATTTGGTTTAATAGGATACTAGTTTTTACATAGCCCATAAATCATTTCTTCCCACTCATTATTAATAATTCTTCACAACTCTTCACAATATATAATTTTATTTCATAAACATGATATATATTTTTCTCACATTGAATAATCTTATTATATATATGGTTTTGCTTAAAATCAATAATGGATATACCTTTTCACATCACAACTAGTTTAATTACTTTATATTTATATATATGTGTTAATTTTTGATATAAAATTTTATGAAATAGGTTTGTTTAATTATCAAAGTTCATAATAGGTGTGTCCCCACATAAATTATGTGATCTAACAAGGCAAGGCCCAAACTAGAGATTCAATGAAAATGTTATTCAATACAAAAATATGCTAGCTAAGATTACAAATTCTATTGAAGAAAATGAACAAAAAGATATCTTCACACAAATATTGCTAGCATCAATCCATGAATACATCATGTTCAATAAATTCAAATATTTTGAATAATTATGCCATACAATAAAAATATATAATTCAATCATAGTATTGAAAAAATTAAGATATGCACCAACTGCTCCATTAACTTAAAATATCAAGTTTTAAAGTAAGCCAAAGTAGAATGTCAATCTATTCAAAATAATAATAATAATAATCAATGTAGTATCAAAAAAAAAAGTAATAGTCAAATGGAAGATTCACCAAGGAGGGGATTTTATAAGTTAAAAGAACCTCATATTATATTATATAAATGACTTGATTGAAATCTCATATTAATATGAATAAGCCTAAATAGAAGGGGTTAAACAATAATGAATATTTTGATTCACAAAGATGTTTTGGGAATTATAAAAATTAATTTTTCAAGCTAAGGCATAAGATACAATATCCTATCAATGATAATAATATTGAGCTATGCACACCCATAAAGGAAGTTATAGCACAAAAAAATGATAATGTAAATCTAAAAATATTCAGTAATACATTCCCAAATCATTATAATGCAAATCATATAGATAATTTAGAAGTACATCATGCATACAATTTGTATCCTCATGCTTCAACATACATGCATCCAATAGATGGAATTAGTGGTACATTTATAGGAAAATCATCAAAACCTCATATGATTACACTTGATGACATTGAAATTAATGATTATTATTTATATACACAAACACACTTTTTATTCAAGCTTACATAAACAAGAAATTTATACATGTTGAAATTATTGACATTGGGTCAAAAGAAAATGTATGTAAAATGATTCTCCATCATAATTTTGGATACACATAGAAGCATATACAATTTACATCAATAATATTCAAAGAATTTGATAAAAACAAATAGAGCACTCTTAGGCATATAGTGCTACTTATTCAAGTTGGTTTTAGAAATAGTGGCTGTTACATTTCTATTCTTAACAAGAATAGAGGTCTTCAATATCTAATTAGGATTCCCTTCAATATAGAAATCCCATATATATATATATATATATATATATCAAAGTTCAAGGAATTTGATATGATCAACCTCTACAATTACTAGTAACTCCTCCTCCCATGCCACCACCACAATTGGTTATGGAACCTATTAAAGATTATATTAAAATCATAATTTTGATACCTATTTAAGAGCATAATGTAGGATTAGTTGTGTCACCTATATAATAAATTTCTATACATTTAGTTACACAAAAAGTGATACACCCTACTAAATAAAAATATTCATATCAAATAGTTACTCAAGGTTCAAAGTAATATAAATATTCTATAGTGCATCTTAAACTAGAATCACTTACAATTTTATGTGCTTCACAATAAACACACGTAATGACATCTTATTGTATTACATAGTAGAATCTAATGAACCCAACACTTTCTCAAGTTATACATCTTGAAAAAAGTGTATGACCAATAATCAAGAAAGTTACACTAAAATTTTTTAAACATTTTTAGATTATGATTCACCTAAATGTAGCAATTTAATTCCATGAAAAATGTCAAATTTACAATCTTTGATAAATGCACACACTATGGTCTTCCCATTGATGGCATCATAGAATAGTTAGTTTAAAAATATGAAAAAAAATCAAATATTTCAAAATCCAAAAACATTCAAACATGTTAAAATACAAAAATATTTGAAATGTTTTTCCAAAAATAAAAATTTAGGACCAGAGCATGACATAAATTTCTAAGTTACTTATTTATATATGTTATTTATCACATATTATTGATAGGCAACATTTTTTTTACACACATGCATTTCATTAGTATATTAATTTGATGTAGGACATTCATATTTTTCATGGACTCTTATATGTTAGACTTAATTTATACTTAGTGTCCATACCTATGCCAAGTGAATATAAATCTATAGGCTACATTATAAGAGGCTATATATTTCTATGACCTCTCTACAATGTCAAGATACATATCTTACAAATGTACTTATAAATGTATATGTTACATTATTATGCTGTGACATTTATACATATGAATAAAATAGACTGCTTTACACTTGTTTTATGTTCTTTTGATGTTGTTAATTTCTTGCATTATATGCTAAACATTACTTTATAAATATGTGAAGCCCTTTTCCTTTATATTAAAATTTATTGAACATATCTATAATATTTATGTTTGTTATGTGTGACATTTTAACATTTCTATTTGTTGTGGGCCTTGGCCATATATTTTGTGTGAAATTTTAACATGTCCATTATTTATGACATTCTTAATATGTGTAGACACTATTTATAAATTATATATCACCTCAAACTTTTACACTTAGAAAACTCAGACCTTGGTTGATCCTCTCCATTATAGACCTTTCTTAATTTTAAAGTCTCATATCTATTCTCTCTTATGACCCTTAGATTATCTCTTATTATGACCAGTCTTATATTGATGACCCAGGCTTTCTATCTTGCCAAGAATAATTTAAAGTGTTTATCTTATGCCTATGTAAGCTATGATCCTATACTTTCTTTTCTTCTCCATAGACACTTTCATCCTATACAAATACCTCTATTGATGTACATACCTTGATCCAATGGAAGTGTTTAGTGTCGTAAAGTAATCCACTTTTAAAATGAAACCTATCTTAATTGTTAGCATAAGTGATTTAATATGAGTTATTATCCAAAGGTATTGGTATAAATATAATATCAACCCTCACTCATTCCTAACCTAGCACAAACCAAGTAAACTTATAAAAAGTGTTCACTCAAATACTCAATAAATCAAAACATTCCTATTTTATATTATTCTCATATAAGGCATAGGAATACCATATACATAGGTTTGACGTACTAAAGTATCAACCCAAGATCTTGACTTGCCATGTTACAAGCTAGGTCATAATTTTACTTGTTTATCACACATTACATGATTCAAACACAAGCCAACATGTAGGGGAGAAATACATAGTCTTGAGGTCTTCTGTCAAGTAGTGGCTATGTAGGCAATGATCAATTATATAGGGGTATTTGAGGAATATTGATATTGTGTTGATAGTAACCCATTTTTCCCATAGCCACTATGAGGAGGAAGAACTAGGGTCTTTATATTTGATAAGGAGAGATAATCCATGACCTAGATCTGAAAGCACTAGATCAAAGAAGAAGAAAACCCCATAATCATCCAGGTGGCCACATATATAAAGGACACCTACATCTAACCTAGAAACTAGCATCAATGCAACCATCTAAGGTTGATGCAAGTGTCCAAGGCTATAGAAGCACTAAATCTAGAACTTGGTAATTATTTTAGAATAATCCTCTAGTATGCTTCATCCATGTTCCAAATCTAGATCTATGTTATCATTGTAATCAACTAAGAACTTATTTCATTATCATATAAAAATAGATGTATTTTTTATTTTTAGCATATCTTAGTATAATAAATGCATTATATGTTCTATCTAAGTTTCACAAACAATAGGTCTTCTATAGATTTTTTTATCACCCTTGTGTTTATTCATTTGTATATTATTAACCCTAGATACTCCTAACATCTATATTTTTATGGTTAAATATTTCGTGAACCTAATTTTTGATCTCAAAACCCTAGCTACCTTAGGGAATCTTATTTTATAAGCAAAATTTTGATTTTTGATTTTTCAAATAGAAAATTTAAATTTTTTCTAAGAATTAGAGTTCTTTTTTCTAAAATCATGTTTATAATGGATAAATATATTAACTATTTCATGTTTCAATACATGTCTATTATTTTTTATGCTTCACGAATTATTAAATCAATTCAATCTATAAGGACTTCCGAATATGCTTGTTACACATCCATTTCATTTTTGGCATACCACTTCTTATTCTATACCTATTACTAAAAGATGCCAAATGGGGTGCATTAAAAAACCATTCTCCATAGGCCATATTACTACCTAATCCAAGGATTTCCTTCTAAAACTTCACTCTTGGACTTTTTACATCATTTTTCACCTTAAAATGATGTCCTTTTCAATGCATTGTGTATGACCATATTACCTTGCATTGTGAAACCACCATATGTGGATTCTATATTAAACTTCATAAAATGGAATAAGCATAATATATCATTTAAAAAGGAGTATTTATCACCTCAACATATTATAATTAGTTTTTTCCATTGTACATCCAATATGTGTTTATAATAAGATAGTAAAATAAATTCTTGTGGGTAATGGTTCAGGGATAAACATTCACAACATAGATTTTATCTCCTTAATTAGAATTGGACGCTTAGCTTTAGAACTATGTAATATGAGCATCAATCGATTAGATAATATTTCATGACAAGTATTGGCATAAATTACACTAAATATTACCATGGGTTCACGAACATTACCTACTTTATGTTAAGTTATGGTAAATGATTTGAACTATAAAATTCTTTTAATATAATTACCATGGGTTCACGAATATTACCTTGGATACATGAGAGGTATGAAATTCAATCTAATTTATATGCATCATTAAAATTAATTCATTAATTATTTATTTATACATGTCTAATGGATACTAATCCCTTTAAACATTATGCAATGATTGAACAAATGGATAATCTAGCACCATAATCTTCTAATCTTTATTTTAGTTCTTGATATTTACTCAAATATAGGTACAAAGGATAAGGGTTAGGTAAAAATGAGGTAGCTCAACCTATCTCTTCTATAAATAATAAAAATCATCAAGGCTTGGGGTTTTCACAACAAAATATAAGTCACAAACAAAATTTGCCTAGTATAACTTGTTTTCAAAAGGCTAAAATAGAATGAATGCATACTTCTAAAATAACATTTTACTTGGTAAAATATCATCTTATTGATGTTATTACTTCCATGTAAATTTTGAGATTGGATGAGTTATGAAATAATGAATAATTACTAGTAGATCTAGGGTCATATGAGGATCTCCCTTCCTTCAATACTAAGAATACGTTTCCCCATTCCACATCCACTTATGCTTACTTTGGTGAGATAAATGTTACAAATGAAAATGACACATCAAAAATTATTCCTACTATACCATTTATTACAGAGAGGTCTACTTTACTTAATGAAGAATTAGTAAAATTTAACTATGGAATAGATAAAGACCCTCAACCATTTTCACTTTATATAATGATGAAAGATGATAAAGGAAAAACTTATTAAAAATTCCTTAATGACTTTCCTAAACTTATTCTCTTGGGATTATTTATATATGCATGGGATTGATCAATCGATAATAATGCATAATATATTATTGTACCCTGATGTGAAGATAATTAAGAAATAGATTTGAAAGATGGATCTTAAAGTGGAATTATTGGTAAAAGACAAAATTTAAAAGATCTTAATTATAAGCTTTATAAGAGATATTTCAAATTTTTATTGGGTGTCTAAGTTTGTAACTATTACAAAACCTAATGGTGATATTAATTTTTATACTGATTACCATGATTCAAACAAGGATTATCGAAAAGATAATTTTACATTACCTAATATTGACATGATTGTTGATTCTATAGCTAGATATGAGACATTTTCATTTATGGATGGATTTCTTGGATATAACAAAATTAATATTAAACTTGTAGATTAATAAAGTACAACATTTGATACACCATGGGGCACATTTTATTATATGGCCATGCCTTTTGGATGCAAAAAAGTAGTAACCATATACTAAAGGGCCATGACTCATATATTTCATGATTATATTCAAAAAATTATTTAATATTATGTTGATGAATTATTTGAAAAATCTAAACATTGAAAAGAGCTTGTTACTGACCTACAACAAATATTTTAATGCCTATGAAAATTTAATGTTTGATTAAATCCCCAAAAAATTGTTTTCATAGAATCTTCAGAGAAGCTCCTTAGGTACATTATTTCTTAATGAGGAATCTAGGTTGATCCAAGAAAGGTAAAATCCATTGTTAAGATGCCACTACCAACCAATCTAAATTATTTTTTATGTTTACAAGGTAGAATTCAAGGTATTTAGTGATTCATTTCTCATTTGGCTAATAAAACAATTACTTTCATGCATTTCCTTAAAAACATGCAAAATTTATATAGGATGATATTTTTTAACAAAGATTTGATATAATCAAAGAATATTAATCAAACCTACCATTACTCATTGGTCCTATTCTAGATAGACCATTACTTATTTATATCTCAACCATTCATGAGGCCTTGGAAGCCCTATTAACACAATACAATGATGATAAAAAAGATAAAGCAATGTATTACATCAATCACTAGTTGGTCAATTATGAATGAAAATATACAAAAATGGAAAAAATATGTTTAGATTTGGTTTTTTATACCCAAATTATATGGCATTATCTTCTTATTAATGAGGTCCATGTTATACTTAAATAATATAGATTATAATTCCTTAGGACTAAAACACACCTAACTAGCTACATTGAAAAATGGGTGATACAACATAAATATTTTGATCTTGATTTTATCCTAAAAGTCAATAAAAGGTTAGGCTATAGCTAACCAATTAGTTTTATCTCCCTTATTAGATCCTTTTCCACTCACTGAAGCTTTTCATGATGAATTCTTGGCATATAATATATCTTCCAATCCATGGATAATGTAATTCAATGGATTCATATGTAGAGAAGGGTCAGGGGTTGGCATTGTATTTTATATCCCAGAGGGTGAATACATGCCTTTATCCTACAAATTAGCCTTTTACTTCACTAAAAATATAGTTGAATATGAGGCCTTCATAATTGGGTTATCCATAGCACACAAGCTTCATATAAATGACATTAAAGTTTATGGTGATTATAAATTGATTATTAGTCAAGTTACAGCTCATTACCAAACCAAAGAGGAGCATATTTATCCATATAAAGAAATGGTTCATAAGCTCACAAATATATTTGATATGTTTTATATTTATAGTATTACCCATAAAGATAACCACAATGTAGATTCCATGGAAAGTGAAACATCCTTGATGCCTTTTTCTATCAATGATGATCATGTGGACTTTATTGTATGATATTTTTGGTAACCTTCAATTTATTCTAATAAATGGATTCCTTATACATTATTTATATTGCTCATAGTTATACAAACAAAAAATGTTACAATGATATTTATAATTTACTATATCATGCCTATATACCATACCACATTACATGAAATTGTAATCACAAATTACAATGGGAATCACTTTTTCATGCTATTATTGGAAATGATTTGTTTAAATGAGTTTTTGATAGGCAATTACTTAAATGTTTAAACAAATATTAATCTTCCATTTCACTCTTATAAATACATGAAAACAAGTATAGTGGGCATTTTAGTAGATGGGCCATGCCCCAAAAACTATTATGTCTAGGTTATTATTGTTGTACAGTTGAATAGGATTGTATTGAACATGTAAAATTATTTTTACAATACTATAAATACAAGAATTTGAATCATGAATTATCACACAAGTTATAACCAATTATTTCACCATGGCCTTTTTCCTTATGGGGTTTTGACTTGATTAGAAATATCAACCTAGTATCTGATAGAGGACATAAATTATTAATAATAGCTAAATACTATTTTACAAAATTGGTGGAATAAATTCTACTTTATTTTACGATATGGGATACATATGTAGGTATTTGGTGACCAATATTACTTCTCACTTTTGCATAAATTCACCTATTATTTATGATAATGGAACATTATTTTAAAATGATATGATAAAACACTTTTATAGTAAATACAAAATTAAGAATAAATTTTATACACCTTATTACCCATAGGGTAGTTAATAGATAGAGGGAACTAATAAGACTATCATAAAGATACTTGGAAAGACACTTGAGTGATAGAATATTAATTTGCATTACTATGTGGTGTATGCTCTATGGGCATACCACAATAGTAATTACACTCCTCTACCCAAGCTACAAATTATACTTTGGTATATGGCATGGAGGTAGTTTTATAATTTATATTAATATATGTTCCTTTAATGTTTCTCTCAAAAACATCTTCAAAGATAATTAATACTACTAGAAGAGATTACATCAATTAAAATAATTGATTGAAAATGTACATAGGTTATTAAACACTTACAAGTTTATAAAGATCACGTTAAATGAGAATTTAATAAAAAGGTTTAGCCATGTGACTTTGTTGTAGGTGACCTTGTACTAAAATAAAATCAAAATAATACTAATGTATAAAAATACAATAAAGGTAAGTTCAAACCGAATTGGTTGGTACCATTTATAGTTATAGAAGATTTGGGAAAATGCATATGCAACCTTACTACAATTGAAAGAAAACATCTAAATATCCCAATGAATATAATGCACTTTCATAAATATATTACATAAGATTAGTCCAAAACTACCAAAAAAATAAAAAACATTGAAAAATCCAAAAATATTTTTGGCATCTACATATTCTATTAGCTCTTATCATCTATGTGTTAGTTTCATATTGATGGATAACATATTATTTACTTATACACACATGTGTTTCATGTTTATAATTTAATGTGATACAATAATATTCAAAGACATGATTTATGCACTTATTGATGTTGGGATTTCCCTCTAATCACATCACTAGCATTGGGGGCATCCACCTCTATGATCATGATACTTAAGGTTATATTATTATCTAAAAAATTTACATTATCATGTTTTATATCCCTACACATGCCTTTATCAATGCTTATATATTGTACAATATACTTAATATGATATGTACTTGATTTTTTTTTACTAAACCATTTGATTCATGGGATAATATGATATGTTTATGTTGGTTGCTTGTGTTTTTATTTATGCACTTCCTTGAGTGTCTTGCCTTGTTATTATTATTTTTATTGAGTAATTGAATATGATTCATTGTTTATAGACCCCATGCCTTTGTTTCCTTATTTTAAATTTGAATATGTCATTATTTCTTTATGTAAATTTTACTAGGTCATGTGTATTTGATTGTGTGGAATTTAAACATGCCCCTTGTTTATAGTCTCCTTAGACCATTTCATTTTGATTTACTTTTGATTGATCATGTGTGTGTGCTTAATTTACTTGTTAATGTTATATTGTTACTATATATATGTTTTCATGATATTTATCATGCATCTGAGGCCTTAATATGATCACACTCTATGTGATTCAATCATACATTTACTTATGCATATTATCCTATATCCTACATGGTTCATTCACATTTATATGGTTATCTTGTCCATCTGAGGTGAGGTAACTAACACTTTATATTATTCACACAACTCAAATGGGGAAGGGTCATATTAATTGGGGCATGTCATTGAGGTATGGATTCAACACATTTTAGTTATAGATTCAATGGGGGCATGTCATAGAAATAGGGATTTAACATATTCATAGTTTCAAATATATAGTGAGGGCATGTTTTGGAAACATGTTCTCCACACTTATTCAGTATTCAACATACCCATATTATAGTGGGGGAATGTTTTGAAAAAATGTCCTCCACATTAGCATTTCTATCAATTTTTAGTTTAAGTTGTAGTGGGGACATACTTGGAAAGCATGTCATCCACACTTTCATAGTTTCAAATTTTTGAAAGCACATAGTTATATGATTTAAATACACATTTTTGGTAGAGTTATATATATTGGTACCAATTTTAGACATAATTACATCATGCGACACATATAAGATGCATATGCTATGCAATGTGCACCTAATATTACAAAATCCAAATTAGTTTCAAATTATAAACAATTTTAGGGATTGTTACTACCCACCAAGTTGGACTTTTACAAGCTATACTGACCCAATCTATTATATTAGTTGGTTCATTTTTTATTAGGGTCAAGATAATTAAATAACTAAATATTAACAATATTTTAGGTTAGACTTGATTATATGATATAGCCTCATGAGTTTGATAGTGTGAGTTGACTTGGTTCACTCACACTCACTAGGTTAAAAGTATGATTGGGATACATGGTTGAGCTAGTCTTAACTCCCAGGTGGGAATTTATATTTTCTCTAAGGTTAGGGGCATGTACTCTCATATTTTTATTTCTCTTTATATCCTTATATATATTCCCTTTCCATATTTATATTTTTCCTAACATCAATTTTAGTCACTCATAATGATACATATTTCAAATTAAATTGGAAAAGGCAAGATGGTTGCATCAATACATAGGAATATTACTAAATCTTGCTCTTTTTCGATCTTAATCATTACAATACTTTAAATTTCAGATTATATGCACTAATTATATACTATAACATGAATGTGATTTCAAGTCAATCACTAACAAAGTTCTCAAGTTGGACTCAATCAAAAACAAAGAGTGTTATACACACATAGGCATACATTACTTTCCTTTAAATAATCAATTTCATTAATAGATTAAAGGGGTAGGAAAATGTAGACATTATTTGTGTATTTCATATCATATTAGTCTTATACACTTGGAAAACTTAGACCTTGGTTGTTACTCTCAGTTTTATACATTTCCTACATTTGTAAGTCTTGCATATGTTCACTCTTGTGCCCCTTATATTATCTCTTTATCTGACCAATCCTATAATGATGACCTATGCCTTATATCTTTCCCAAAATATTTGAAACCTAATTATCTTATTCCTCTACAAGTTTTGAGCATGTAACTTCTTTCCTTATCCCTAAACACTTGCATCCTAGATAGACACCTATATCAATGTAGGTGTCATGATTTGACACAAGTGTCTAGTACACTAAAGTTATCTGATTTATAAATAAAACATATCCTAATGGTAAAACTAAGTGATTTAATGTTAGATATTCTCTAAACGTATTGGTATAAATATAGTATCAACCCTCACTTATTCCTCACCTATCATAGACTAAGATAGCTTATCAAAATCATTTAATCAATTTCTCAATAAAGATAAACTTTCCTATTTTCTATTATTCACATATACATCATAGGAAAAACAAAAAAAATAGGTTTGAATCACTGAATAAGTAGCATCTATAGCCCAATTTTCCAAGTTATAATCTAGGTTACTATCATTTTTACTTATCACATATTGCATGCTTCACACATAAGACAACACATAGGGGAGAAATATATAAATCTGAGGCCCTCTTTAGAATAGTGGCTATATAGGAAGTGCTCATTGATAGATGGTCTATGGGGTAGCTTGACACTATGTTCCCACTAATCCATTTTTTCTAAGACTGATATGAGGAGGAAGAAGTGGGGTTTTTGTATTTGACAAGGAACGATAATCCATAACCTAGATATGAATGAACTAGAGCAAAGGTGATGAAAAATAGAACCATCTAGGTGGTCACATATTTTTCTAGTATGTATTATATAGAAGACATGTATGTCCAATCTAAAAACTAGCATCAATGAAATCATATAAGATGACCCAAGGTTCAAATACATAGAAACATTAAATCTAGAATTCGGTGAGTGTTCCAGTATACTACTCTACTCTACTTCCTACCTATTCCATATCCATATTTGTATTAACATCAGAATAAACCAAGTAATTTTTTTATTATCATTTCAATATATAACATTGTTGTACTTTCCATTTTTGGCATATATCAATATAATAAACTTAGTATGTGTTCTATCTAATTTTTGAAAACAATTAGCATGTTATAGATTTGTTTATTACCCTTGTGTTTATTGATGTTTATAGTCTTAACCCTAAATAATCCAACATCTAAATTTTAGTGTAAAACCATATATTTTATATGGGGCCTTTGGCATTTTTATTGTGTAATATTCATGTCCATTAAATGTGTCCCTTAAGATTATTGTGTAATTTTAGTATTATATGTTGTGCTTATTGAAATTGATTACTGGTTCCATGATTCATTTCATGTAATTTTAATAATTAATCTACTTCATAGATTTATTTCATACCTAATTTATATATCTATCTAAACATGACATTTATATGCCTCACATTCAATATATTACATATATGATTCAATGACAATTACATAACTATGATACCACACTGTCCACATGATTACATGACTCTACATGATTTTATAGTTATCATGTGATATAGTTAATTATATCTATGTAATTATCATTATTTATCCTTCAATTCACTCATATAATTTTGATTATGGGTAATGTTTGTTCGAGCATAATGATAAACAATGACCTTGGAATTAATTCTAGTAAACCCATTATGTAGTTTCATCCTTTTTATGGGTAGTTGTAGACATAAAGATAATCATTAAGTGCTTAAAAATTATTTATTCCTAATGTCCTCTCCATTCCTTGGTATATTAATCATTTATTTAATTATAAATATATAATAGAGCCTTAAGTATATTGTAAGCATTAAAACTTCCATACAAACATCCTTATTTCAACTATATTCATTTATATTAAGGCCATAGGATCTTTTCAGACCTATCATAATAGACTTCAATCATATGGGAGAATCATACATTAGATATATATGGTTGTATTGTGGCCTTGTCCCCTATTGAATCATTTTATCTATTGCTTCAATGGTCACTTTTTTCAAATTGAAACATTTCCCAATAACTCTCCTGCATGTTTGGTAGATTTGGTTAGCAAAATTATTCAAAATATTATCTTATAGAATCACATCAGGGCCACTCATTATCCCCCAACTAGATATATTTTTTAATTTTACTAAACATTGAACAAAAGAGTATTACTTATTTTTATTTCAACTATGCAACATTATAATAGTCATAAGCCAATTCTAAATATTATTTATTGTAGGTCAAGGGCATTTATTTTCAACCATTTAAATCAATCTTCTAGTTATACTCATTCTAGTTTCATATTCATGGATCACACAATCATTGTAGAAGGGATAAATGCATTAGATTGAGGCCAATTTGGGCTATGTATGATGTGCTTAGTTATAAGGGGTTTCTAAGGCCATTGTGATGGTCCTCAATAACCCATTTTGATTACTCCTTTTATTAAGTGATTAATTTATAGTGCATATTTAGAATCTAGGATTTTATATTTTGTAGGCATTCCATCTGACAACATAGAAATAATATATCAATAGTCAACCCTTTTTGGTGATCATACAAACCTAGATCTAAAAACTATGAATGTAATCAACTAGAATGTGGATGTAGTAGTCAAAGAAGCCTACAGTGCACCACCATTCATCTTACATGGATTTGTTCTAGGAAATTATATAATAATACAACATTGTTTTTAGATTATTTAAAAAGAAAATTAGTTATAATGAGCTCCCAAATTTAGAATCAAATCTATTTTATGCATGTTTGCAAATCCTTAGCAATTTTTTCTATTTTTATAAAATTTCAAATTATATATTTATTATAGCAAAATATATTTGACTATATTTTAACATTAGGACATTGCATATAAACATTTTTATTTCAATATTTATATACTATTAGTATAACAACGTGTTGGTTACCAATTTTGGCTAAGTACTTTTTATAATAACTGGTATGGAGAGGCATGGCAAAGAATACCATGGAATGGAAGACCATGTCATGTAAGGACTAAGATTCATTGAATAAATGTGAATTTTAAATGGAGAGGCTAATAATGAAGGAATTAGAACTTAAAAGAAGACTTGGGGAGTTTTTATAAAGAAAAAATTAGTTATGGAGTGATTCACATGGATTAAAGAGAATAAGTTAAACACCAATCTAGCACTGACCCATAGGAAGATAGGCACTTAAAGATGAGGATCCAATACCAAAGAGAGGATATAAGGGCAGAAAGGCCTGAGTCCTTAGGAAATTAATGTAATTGGTTTCGATGACTCAATTATGTTGATGATCATTAGTAAGTCACGATTAGTGTATTTACTTATTTATTTATTTAGTCAGGGAAAACCATGTATAAATACCTCTAGTATGAACTTTGTAATGTTGTTGTTGAGTTGGATATTATTAATATAATTTATACTAATGAGTTGTATTGTAACTATGGAACTGTGTAATATTTTAAGATCACTTATAAATATGAGGAATGAAGATTTTATTAACTTAATATTCTTATTCAATTTACTATTGAGATAACTTTACTAGTTATTGTGTATGTTGTTGTTTGGTTAACTGAGTTAAGGTTAATAGTTATTATTTATGGAATTCTTTTTGTTTTAATCATTGGGTAATAAATGTGTTTTAAGAAGGATTATAGAATGAGATTATTAATGTGTATATGTTTTATTACCCTTAACTATTAGTACTCCATCATATGACAAATTAATAGGAATTGGTCCCTTACTACATGCTTTATATGAACATGTGAGAACTTGTTTTTGCATGGAATGCCAATGAATTATCACATTGGACTCTTAATAACTTTGGTGAGTGGATAATTGAAGTTATACCTATGTAAGGAGAAGAATCCCAACATTTTTTTTATTTATGGGACCATAGTGGTCATTTTCATGATGGTGGAAGATGCTCAAATGAATGTCACTTGAGAATATTGAGTGATGGGTTACTAGCATTGAGGATAATTTTACAATACCATTTCTTAAACTAATAATCTCTACATGTACATGGGTAGAACAACACACACACACACACACACACAAACACACACACACACACACACACACACACACACACACACACACACACACACACACACACACACACACACACACACACACACACACACACACACACACACACACACACACACACACACAATCCCTACCTCCTATCTATATATATTTTAAATTTAAATTAAGAGTGTTGGTGTTGCTTGACCATTCATGTGATTAATATATTATACTGCAATTGTCCCTCAAATTTGAGAAGTAATAATTAGGATGGCTAACCCAATAGTGGATTCTAAAGCTACCACTATTAACACTGATGAAGCAAATTATTGACCCATCATATCATCTAGATAAATAGGAAATATTGAAGGGTTAAAATTGATGGATATTAATATTGATTCAATATACATTGACATAATAATATTCTGCCTATTTGGGAAGAGTCCCTAAATAACTGAGAGGGGAATAATCATAGGAAATGTTGAATATTTGATGAGATCCATTTTAAGAATGTGGAATAGAGGGAAAATTTTGGATGGGACTTGATTATAAATTAAAAATTGATCATCAGAGAAGGATATGAGTGAAGGGGGAAGGGTCTGCTCTTCTCTTCCATGTCGTGTCCCACTCCCCATCTATACTCATTCCCCTATAGAGAGATACATAGTATAATGGTTCATTGAAAACCATATATATTAAAATCCCATATCTAGATCTATATTTAGAATCTAAATGTATATTAAACTCAACTTATATGGCCTAGGACCCCCATTATACTCTATATGTCTATCTATCAGGTGGGGGGGGAGTGGAGGTGGGGGTGAGCATAATGAATACCTCTTCTCTCCCTCTCTCTATATATGGCGAGCCCCAATAGATCAAGTAAATTAGATCAGATCTAAATGTGGGGGGACCTTAGATAGATCTAACCTAGATACATATATATGTCTTGGGGGGTCTCTCTATATATAATAAACTCCCATATATATAGAGAGGCCATTTATATAGATAGGGATTGGGGGTGAACCCCATCTCCCTCTCCCTTTCTATATAGATGGGGATGGGGATTATAGTTAGATAGAGTTTATTTTGGTTTAGTTTAGTTTATATATAGGGGGAGGGGAAAGTCCCTCTATATCTATCTAACTCACCATATAGATATTATAGAAAGGAGGCCCAAAATAACTAGACCCCATATATAGAGAGCCCCCCCTAAGCCTTATATCTATCTAGGTTAGATATATCTAAGCCCCCCCTATATATATGTGATATGATCTAACCCAGATAGATATGTAGGGATTGAGGGCCCCTATATATAAATTAAACTAAATCTAAAATCCCAATCCCCCGACCCCATATAAATCTAAGTATGTTTAATATTGAGTATCTGTGGATGATATTTTTTTAAATATGCCCTCACTAAATCTAAAACTATGATATATGTGGAGAACATGTTTTCATATCATTCCCCCACTACAATCTATGAGGTGAGGTGGAATTCATGCCTCTATGGCATGTTTCCTATGATATATCCCCCATTTTAATGTGAGGAAAAGTAACAACTAGTAGTTAACTTACCTCAAAAGGATAAGATAACCATGTAAACTGTGAATGTACCATGTAGCATATAGAGTGAAAAGGTCTATGTAGATATATCATAGAAGTATGAAGAATGTGATCACATTAAATCTTAAGATACATGATATAGATCATGTCAATGTATAGATATTAGCAATATGATCTCAATAAGAAATCAATCACACACACACAAGAACACTCAAAATCAAATCATAACACAATAGTCCAAGGACACCTTAAATAAGGGGCATGTTCAAATGTCACACAATCCAAGGTATATGGCTTAGTCAAATGTACACAAAAGTAATAATACAATATATCAAATAATGACATATTATAATGTTAAAGAGGCAAACAAATGCATGATGGTTTTTAAAATGGAGCATATTCAAATTCTCAAACAAATAAGACAATAGAAAGGTAAGATACTCAAGGAAGTGAATGAATGAAATCATAAAAAAATATCATAAATATATCACACCAGTCCACAGACCATGTGTATTATAACAAAAAGAATAAGTACATAACATATCAAGTATATTATGAAAGATATAATCGTGGATAAAGGCATGTGTAAGTATATAAGCTCAAACATGATATTTTAAAATTACAATAAAATAATATAACCTGAATATATCATGATTAAATATGTGGATTCTCCTAATGTCCACATGACATGAGTAGAGAGAAGTCCCAACATCCATAAGTACATAGATGATGTATTTGTGTATGCTTAAATCACACTCAAAATATGTATCAAACATGTGTATATATAAAATATTGATATGCAATATATCAACATGGAACCAATAAAATTTATGGCAATGAGATAGTAGTACATGTAAATGCTTAACATACTTTTCAATTTTTGAAGTTTTTGGTATTTTTTTGAATATGTGAAACTATAGGAGCTACCCTATGATCTCATCCAGTCGATGGTCATAGGTATCTTTCCACCTTGAACTTGTTGCAAAAAAATGGTGGTACTACCAAGGATCATGTATATGTGAAATATTTGTCACTATAGAATATGTGATTATTTTCATATGTATAATAGGACCTTGTGATTATGAAGAAATAGGAGTAGGGGTTTATGGAACCCATTGCTCAATAGTCTATGCTTTTTTTATAAAAACAATAACAAGAGCATGTTTATGTTCCATATATATATTCATATGGTGTGTAGTATAAAATATTTCATTTTAATGAAAATTTTAATGTAGAGGTAATGAAGTAATCACCATTATAGTGAAACCCAGTTGGAAATAATAAAGCTCAACTATAATGATCAAGTGCTAATGGAACTTATGGTTTTTATTTTTCAATACATTCTATGTCTTTTACCTTTACTAATATGCCATTATTTATATTTATTTATGTGGTAGTTGTAGATATAGTTCCTTTGTTGGAAAAGGATGTAAGATTTCCTTGATGGTAAATGATATGCAATTATTTTTGATATCAACCATTAATCTTATTGAGTGTAACCATGATTTTGCAAGCACAATAGTGTAATCATTTAGATTAAAAACAACTTGAAAAGTATCATAATTTTATTTTTAAGAAAATTAAACTCTTAAAATAATTTATCCTATTTCCATACTTATTGGAATTCCATTAGTTTCATCCACATGTTGAAACTTATTTTCAAGATAACTAAGAAATGACATAAAACAAAAATTTGTATATTTATAGTCCATAACCTTGAAATATATAACGTAATTGACCTCAACTTGAGAAGTGATAGTAAAAAGGACTTGATATGAGGATTGTCTTGTGATTTCATCCTTTGTAACCACATCTGGAACATTATATTTTTCAATTGTCTCTTGATTTTTAACTTCTTTTGTTATAAATACCAATTTTAATATTTATAGTGCCCATTGCTCTTTTTGTACCTTGTTTTCATTTTATAGTTCTTGATATTTGAAAAAATGTATCTTTTACTAATTTTCATCTATATTACCATTTTAACCCAAGCCTTTTTGATAAGTATTATTGAATGTGGAGATAGGATGAGTTATGCCTTTGTTTTCCCAATCCTTGACCATGATAACCAAGGTTTTGTAAATATTTATTTCGAAAACCATATTATTTGGAAAGATGAGTATCACTATAGAGAGATAAATTTGTATCCTTTCCTTGATATAATTATTGTTTTATAACCTTATTGTGTTGTATTTTTGATATTGTAAACTTTTTTGCTATGACATTTTCTTTGATACCCACATTTTTTTGTTTTGGTACTTGTGGTTTAGGAGAGTTACTCATAATGTGCGTGGTTTTCTTAGCTAATGTATCAATGATATCATCACCACTATCTTTTTGAATTTGTATTTTGTTATTTAATATAAAATAAAAAAAATTATGATGCCCATGCATTCTATGATATGCAAAATAGTATTTATATCTCTTGATAGGACATGGAGGAGATAATTTGATCACTTTATCTCAAATCATTTCTCTTAGGATTTCACTTTATCTCTTATTAACCTTGGTATAATATTTGTATCACTTTTTTTTATATTTATTCTATTATATCTTTGAGTTTGGATAAGAAACCTTGTTTGGCACAATGTTGGTAGATGAAGATGCAAAACCATGATTAACACTAGCATGTTTTAGATTTTGCATATATGCAATATAATTTTGTAACTCATTTATGAACTTTATCATAGTGGTGATTTGATCTTTTAGGGCTTCACAAACACAAACCCTAGGTGCTCCAAATTGATTACCTTTTTTTGAAACTATAGGATGGGCCACCTTATCTCTTGGATAAATTATATCTTTGACCTAGTTAAAGGTATGGGAGCTATCACCCTCCTTAGGGTTAGGAGGAGGAAAAAATTACTTTTTATCAATTATAAACATGATTAGATTAAAATAAATTCTAATTTTTGAAATAAATTAAACAATTTGAGAGATCAAAAAGTTAAGGAAAGTCATAGAGTACACTAGGATTTGCATGGAAAGATAAATATGTCAGGTTCACCAAATGTTTAACCCTAAAATATAGATTGTTTAATCTAGGGTTGAAGGGTAGAGAGAGGCTATGGCACAAAGATGGTAAACTATCTCTAAAGTATGTCAATTAATTATAAAACTTAGGTAAACATATATTGAATTTATTAAGCTAAGATACACTAAAAATAGAAATTAAAACTATGATTGATATTAAAATGATAATGAAAACAAGATATTTGGCTAGTTTTAATGTTAATATATATAGATATATATATATATATATATATATATATATATATATATATATTGATTTATAATAGGCAAAAAGTATACTGGATATATATTCTGGATTAGTTTCCTAATTCTAGAAATTGTAGTTCTTTATTTGTAGACACTTGCATCGATCTAGGCCAATTATATCAATGATACTATCTAACTAAAACTTACATGTTTAATATGAAATACCTAATAAAAATGGATGTAACTACCTGGACACTTCTATATTCTATGTCACCTTCACTCTAGTGTATTTAGCTTTGGGTTAAAGACTATTACTTTTTGTCAAATAAAAAAACCCTATCTTTTTATCCTCTTAGTGGTTTTGGGAAAAATGGGTGAGTGAGCACATGGTGTCAAGCTACCCCAAAGACACCACTATTAATTAGTGTTACGTACATATCAAATATTTTGAAGAGGGTCTCAAATTTTTTTATTTATCCCTTATGTGTTAGCTTGTGTGGGAACCATGCAATGTATGATAAACAATTAAAACAATGACCTATATTGTAACTTAGATAATGTGGCTCATGAAATGCTCCTTTAGTACTTCATAGTATAAATATGTTTTCATGATGACTAATATGGAATTATGATAAAATAGGGAAGTTTCACTCACTTGAGTGTTTGATTAAGTGTTTTTGAAAGGTTACCTTGTGAGTAGGTAAGAAGTTTCTAGGTGTGTAATGAATGAGGATTGATATTATATTTATATTTATCCATTTGGATAATATATATAATTAAATCACTTAGTATGACCTTTAGGATATGTTTCATTTACAAATTAGATGACTTTAGGCCACTAGACACTTGGTTAGAATAGGATGATTGTGTCGATGTATGTGTTTGACTAGTACATAAGTGTTTAAGAAGCTGGAGAATATTTTTAGGGAAAAAAATTATAGAGATGGAAGATAAGTAGGTTTATAACATTATGGGTAAGATAAAAGTCCTAGGTTATTAGAATAACATTGGTCAGACTAAGTGATAAGAAATTAGGCATAGAGAGATAATCTATGTGAGCCTTGTGATAGTGGGAAAGGTCTATAAGTAGAAGGAAAATCTATGATAAGCATTTACCAAGTGTATAATAAAGATGTGATATATAATTCATAGATAGTGTATAAATTTTATTTATTTTCATGTCCCTAAAATTCTTGTAAAATTTTGAGAACAACACACTAATTACTATGCATGTTCAACTAGGTAGTCCAATAATGTAAATCCTACTATGTGTAACTTTTCACACTAGAATAAATGTGTGATGTAATAATAAATTATTTATCTTGTTTGTATTTTTATGTGAACTCTTGAATTAATTATTTTTGTCACATTCATAAAATGTCTTGTACATGTGTCTAAATTATTGTATTAATGTATGGATGTCCAAAATTCACTAATTCACATATGTATTTATAGACTTATATCATAGTTTTCAATTATGATCCTCTCCTTTTCAGGGTTAATTATGCATTGGCTTGATTCCCCATTCCTTGATTTTATCCTCTAATAATATTTTAAGGTCCGTTTGTATTAGAATTGTCCTAAATATCCCTATATATGAAAATCTATCCTTAATCATTTAATAACTTTAATATTATCCAAATATATTAAATTCAATTTATCTAGTTAAAAATCATCAATCCTTATCTATATTTTTGTACATTTAACCAAGGATATTGAACATTAAGTCGACATTTCGTCAACTTGAAATCCATGTCTTGTGCCATCATCATCCTATGCCAAAATAAGTTTATAGTAAAACATATAGTTTCTTTTGATTATCTATGTTGACAAGGTGAATTCTTATATCTCATTGGCTTCGGATTCATTCACATAACACTAGACCAATGTTGAATTTTACTCCAAGTGTGTGTAATATGTAGGTGCAAATCCTCAAAAGGTATTTTAATTCAACCAACTTATGCACACTCATTTATGAATAAAATTTTGGATTAGATAAAGTTAATATGAAAATAAATTAAATTTATTTTAATTGTGAAATAAAAAAAGTGAAGCCATATACCTATTAGTCATTAGTCTATGCACTTTATAACAAATTTATATCACTAAAACATAGAAGGGGACACAATCAATGCATAGCTGCAAAATCAACAAGAATAAAAGGAGATAATTGATGACCTCAAAATTTTGACATAAAAACATAAGGAAATTATATTATTGTCATTGCAACATAGTCCCTTCCATAAGCATGTCATAGTTTAAAATTTCTAAATATTTCTTAATTGTGTCTATTTATATTACTATTTGTATGTTTTCTTTCTATCAGCAAGATATAATGTTTATTGTCTATTTTGGAATGTCAGGGTGTCTACAATTATCTATATTACTGTATGTATATATATGTATATGTATGTATGTATATATATATATATATGTATATGTATATGTATATGTATATGTATATGTGTGTGTGTGTATATATATATATATATGTGTGTGTGTGTGTGTGTGTGTGTGTGTGTGTGTGTGTGTATGTATATGTATATGTATATATATATATATGTATATGTATATGTGTGTGTATATATGTGTGTGTGTGTGTGTGTGTGTGTGTGTGTGTGTGTGTGTGTGTGTGTGTGTGTATTGGTATCACTTTTGTACCCTAGATTTACCAATTTTATTAGTAGAGGATCCTATAAAACCCTTCATACAATGATAATTAAGGGATAGTTTGGATAAAAGGTGACAAAAGTAAACAATATATGGCAATGCAGACTAAATATATTAATTAATTGGTAAAGTAGAAATTGTTATGCTAATAAATGAAGACTTATTAGAATCAAAATAAACTATATAAACTATATGATTAACATATTTAATCAAGTAAAGTATTCATTACATATAGAAAAATGATAAAAGAAACATAAGAAAATCATTTTAGAATGATGTATATAAATATTTGTCTCATCTAAACCATAACCAAATAAAGTTTAGTGTTATATATAAAGTTATATAAATCACTATCACATATTTCATCCTTTTGATATGCAAAGAGGAGGGACTCTTCACATTTTGAAGTCTATTATTGTGATCACAAAGGTTGAGTACATACAAAAATATATGAAAAATATAAAATATTGAAATTCACATGTGTCTATAAATTATAATTTATGGTTCTAGTAGCCCTAATATACTCTCTACACTTTCCCAGACTTAAATAGTTATCTCATCCTAAGACAAAGTTGCATCAAAGTAACCTAATCTAAAGTTGACCAATTGGACTAGAAATAAGAGTTATGATTATCACTACAGGTGACATTTAATACTTTTCAACATTCTCACACTACTTAGCCACCCTTTTAGGTTTTAATCTAAGTAGCATACTAGCCTACTACCCTCGTGGGTTTTCAATAGACTAGCCTAACTAGGTGGATGCCTTTTATAGGTTTTTAACTAGCCTAGTATTGTTCCTAATACTTAATGCCATCTTACAAAATTGTGTAGAAATTTATGAAGAATTCAAAATTTTAGGTTCATAGTACCTAATGAGTAGGTGGTGGCATGCTCTAAGTTGGTTACGTAAAAGGTCATTATGATGATGATTATAGTTGAACTATGGATGAAACAATTGATTTTACAATATCTATTTGTGGAGGTTGTGTTGAATATTAAATTATTGGATGTCAACTTATGGTAATATTCCTCTATTAGATCACCTTTTTCATATGTTTTGGAGGGATGAATCAAGGTTAAATAAAATATTTTACAATGGAGGGATCATGCTACGATAAATATTACATAAGCATTTTCTAAGTTAGTAAGCATTTTGCACACCATAGTGAGAAATGTTCACAATGATACTTGAATCACCATCAGATTTTGAATATCATCATCTTCTATAATGGTGATGAGTGACCTAAAATTTGACACTTTAACATGGATGTCTTAGGATAACTCATCCAACATATTTTCTTGCCTCTACATTTTTATGCCCATAAATGAACTACATAAAATCTAAATTTTTTTGCTTTGTAGTTTATACATGAAATTATCCCATGAATCAAATAATTATTTGAATAAACTAGTCATTGATTTATAGGTAGTTGAATGATCTTCCATCAAATTTTTATCTTTGTCTACCCTATTTAATTGTGTCTTAGTTTTGAACAATGAGTTGGTAAGCCTCTGCTTCTAATTTAGCATGCCTTATATCATCTATTTGGCTTAAAAGGCAACTCTATCTAGAACTTGTTCATATAATTTCAATATATCACAACTTGCTTATGATTTTGATTTGATGTTTTACCCTTGATCTCCACGTGATTATAGTTTATGCATAGTCATCCTGTCTTTTTTAAGATATGGTAATAAAGCTGAAACCTTCTTTTTTTTAGACATGACTTGGTTACCATGGACTTGAGTGAATAATCTAGGGTAGTTGTTGTCAATGGGATACTATGCATTGATGAACTAAAGGTTTAGATCTGAATTATCCTCTCCTAGCTACAATATTTCTTGCTTCAAGGATAGATCCATTCATGTTATTTATTCTTGAAAAGAAATTATGCCTTCAATATATTTAGTGAGTGGTAGTTGGGAAACATTCAAAGATGTTTCATGCACTATCATAGCTAGAGCCATAGATGCCATCACAATTATTATAGAGGCCTTTATGATATATGTCAAAGGAAGATAAAAGGTTGTGTATTGGCTAGTTATTTTATGTCTTGGATGGGAGGCCTCCTCTTGTGACCTCCTGAAGTACCTTTTGATTTTTGAAGATATGGCTAATGTTTCTTGTGTTACCAGTTATTATGTCTCAAGTTCATGTTTCACTACATACTCTACTTTTTCCTTGGATTTTATTCTACCTCAACTATAGATTTGGCTTCTACTTCATTTGTAGCCTTATTTTTTACCACATCTCTTGCTTTGTCTTCCACTTAAGCCTTAGCCTGGGATTTGGTATCCATATCAACATTGGCCTTGGATTGTTAATCTACCTTATATTTATCTTTGGATTCCCTCTCCTTTACTTATTTCTTAGCTTGTTCCTCTTTCATGTGTATAACTTCTCTAGCCTTTTGCTCATCTTGAACCCTTGAAAGTGTCATTGCCTCATCCTCCTTTTTTGTGTATCTTATGATTCTTAGTTTTTCCTTGTCAATTCTTATTCTTTAAGTTCCTCTATGGGATTTGGTGAGTCAAACATTATAAATGATTATGAATATTTAAAATAGGATGATTCCACAACAACTATTCATGCAACCATCTTATTTATCAAAGTTTAAGGAGTGAGGTGATTCTTTGGCCTCTTCATAGTATAGACCTAAGGTTATTTTTTAGATTATTATGCTTTTTATGCCCAAATTTCCCTTGATGAATCTATAAAATATGACATCTTATCTTTTACTATAAGGAATGTTATGGTTATAACATGGGTCCTTAGTCTACATAGTAGGGATATAGGTGGGATTTACTATACCAATGGGTCAACTTATTATGTAGTAGAGGATACTATACCTAAATTTATCTAAAAAAATTGTATATAAATATGTTTTAATTTTACTTCTTAAACCATAATATAAACTATAATTGGAGGTTGGGTGATATCAATCGATACATCCTACCTCACCAGATTCTACACCTGGTAGGTGCGCACTAACTTCCATAAAAAGAACTAATTTTCATCTTTTTACTTGTAAACATTATTGATGATATCTACAAGCATGGAATACAAAAATTCATGTCCCTCAAATCATAAATTTGTTAAGTCACACTTAGCTACTAGATTTAGAACATGTTTATTATATAGCCAAGACTTTGCATGTCAAATATTTTATTGAAGTAGTGATGGTGGATATTTTCATGTTGGTTCCTTCCTCTTACCTTTGCCACCTTATGATGGAGTCAATTTTGTTTGTGGTGGGTCTGATGGTTGAGCTTGTTCCTGTGTAAGCATGTGTTTTTACACATCTAGAGGGATGAAGTGTGTAGATTATATCAACCTAGCAGCCAGGGCTTTCTACCATAGAAGATCCGCATAAGCATAAAACATAGTGATGATAAAATGACATTGGATTTGTGGTTGTTTTATGTATCTCATGCACTTTTATTTGATTTCTATTGTGCAACTTTGTGATCCACACATGTTATCCTATATATTATATTACATCTTGAGAGACCCTGGCATGTGAAATGATCATAGATTGTATCTCAAACCACCATGTATTTAATCTCCCCAATTATTCAAAATATTTCCCTATCTTAGTCTAAGAAATTATATCAAATATAGTAACAATCCAAAAATCTCCAATTAGATTGACTAGTCCCTTTGGTGACTTCTATTATGTAAAATAGAGAAGTAAGATAAAAAAATTGATACTAAAATGCCTACGATGTGCTGAAAAGAACCTTATCAATGTTTTTTTTGAGTTATGAGGCTAGATACTTGATCCAATTAATATCTTTGTGTAGGTGTATCATATGATACACAATGTCCACAACTAGTTTGGTTTCCTACTTTACTCATTTGGTTGTCTATCAAAATGACTTAGTAATGCATTTAGATAAAATGTGCATCAAACCATCTTCCATAAAATCGATGGGAATTATCCTTCTTTCCCTTGTATAATTTTCTCTCATGTTTGACTATATAGGTGGAGCCATGGATTTGTAAGGCGAAGGGGATTTACCCCAAGTTAGAAGCCTTGTTGCTCTTAGCATGTTCACAAGGTTTGATCAATATTGTAACATATTGAGAAAAAAGAATGATACCCTCATTATATATACTCAGTAAAATAAATATTACTTTGTAAATTTTATCTAAATTAGGCATCTTGATAAGTTTTTTGGCATCATAGCCTTGAATAGGATGTTTATTTGATAGTGTAAATGTTTGTGCTACTTCTTTTTGGTTAGGGATAAATAGAGTAGCTTCTATCACATCAATAAAATCAAAAGGATATGGATCATGATATCTATTTTTCCTAAGTCTAAGGTTAATACCAATTTCTTTCTTATGTACATTGGTGAGTTGAATCAATAATTGTAACTGATTCAAGTTTTTTCTATCAACTAAAATTAAATAATGTCATTGATTAACTTAGCACTAGTGATAAATTTATAGACAAGTAGATAATTTAGATGTAGATCATAGAGTTATCTTATTTTTAGTAGTGTTAATGTATTTTTATTTTATTTTCCCTTTTTATATATTATTTACCACCCAAGTCTACCTAGATGATGAGTTTAAATGCATTGATTTAGTTTCACACTAGTTTACCCCTAGAATTTGTGTCAATTGGCTATTATTCAATATGATAGTTACCACTCTACATATAAAACATTTGATCTATCTAATGCTAAGTATACGATTTGATGTGATGTATTTTCATCTATGTACTTTACTTTATGACACATGTTATCATTATATCACTCAACTTACTTTGGGAAATATGGAATCTCTCAAGTGCATTATCATTAAAAATTTCAATGACCAATGATCATCCTTTCTCTTTACATGTCTTGTGGGCACCTCATTTTCATACTTAATTGATGAACTCCATATACTTATTTCTAGTTTCCTTTCCTTCAGGATAAATTTATATATAGATCCCACTCTATAATTTTGACTGGTCAAGACTTGTTCTGATGAGCTATGACACAAGATTACATTGTGTAAACACACACAACCCACACTCACTTTAACATTATAAGTAGATATTCTTGGAAAAAACTTCGTAACATGTTAATATAAGGATACCTTATGCAATAAGTTACATAAGTAAAAAATATGGTAATTCATACTAAATATATTCATTAATATACAAAGTAGAGATTATTATGCTAATAAATGCAGACTTATTAGAATTAGAATAATTGATATAACCTCTATTATTAACATATTTAATCAAACTATGTATTCAAATCACATATAAAAATGATTAAAAAACACATAATAAAACCATTTTATAATGATATATATTAATATTTATCACATCGGAACCATATGAAACTATAATTGAGTGATTTATAGAGTTTACAAAGTGTTTCTACTTCATATTCTATCCTTTCTCTATGCCCAAAGGAAGGAATCTTCACATTCTTAAGTATATTGATGTGCTCACAAAGGCTGAGTTCATATAAAAATATATGCAAATGAAAAAATAGTGCAATTCAAACACAATATCAATTTTACTCTATGATTTTGGTATCCCTATTCTACTCTCAACAATTTTGCATTATTATAGGTAGCATTATTCTACTGTCAACAAATTTACATTAGTATTAACCTTACAGTGTAGCGATTTATTAATACACATACCATCTAGTGACAATAAATATTTAGTAAGTTCCTTCACCTTATATTTACTTGGAGATTATGTGTGTTATCCTTTTATATTTGTAATAAATTATTTAGAGATTAATCATGTCTATTAGCATTGACCACTTTATCGATTGGTATATTGTGGCTATGTTTGATCTACAATGGTCTTATACATTTTCCTATTTTAGAGGTCCTTATATTAGATACATGTTTTAAGATCATATAATAATATCACCATAATATTTAGTTAATAAACTAAGAGTGTTGATGGAACTTTGAATCATGTGTCTTGAAAAATAGAGATAAGAGAGAAGATGACCAAAAGAAAGAAAGAGATACAACCATACAAGAAAAAAGAACATATTATATCCAATTTAGATAAACATTGTACTCATGTAACTTACTGAATCAAAAATATCATGAATTCATAATTTATGTATCTATAATTTTAAGTAATACAAAGAAATTAAATTATAATAAAATAATATTAATATCTTATAGACATTATAAATTCTATATTCTTAATATTTTAAAAGAAATAAGTAGTTGAAATGTTTAGTCTCAAGGTCAAATTTATACTATGAATAATAAAAATTTGATTAATGTGTGTATTATCCCTTAAAATGTTTTAAATTGGTGTAGTCACTACAATTAACATTTAATATTAAAACAATGCACTTGTGACCATTCTTTTATACACACTTAGGTGACACCTAATTATATGGTCTTGAACCTCTATTCCTCTACTTTTATTCATAAGATCATCATCCTTATGAAATTATGATACCGAATACTCATATTATTCATTTCAAGCATCCTAAACTCATTTTTAGATTGATCCAAACATCTCATTTATTTTTTTGTGCTCCTAAAACAAGGTTATTCCTTCAAGACTATCCTTCTTGTTAATAGTGTTTTAATTAGTTGTTTGCATCCTCCCACAAAATTACATATAATTTATGAAATTAAAATTCACCTAACAATTCATCCAATATGTTTCACAAATTTGAATTGAGTAATTTACTTAAATATCACTACCAATCTACATTTTTTACCCATTTTATCACTAAAGGCTCACATCATTGAAAATCACTAGAACATCTAACTACACATTCAGAGGAAAGTATCTATTCTACTTGAACTTTATTCCACATAACCCTAGTATCCTTGAGTTAAGTCTAAATGCACCCCCAATTTCATAAGTCATTTTTTATGCGCATAATTACATCATAGTTACACTAGAATATATCATTACACCAATATTTCCCACACACCATTGTATCAGGTAGAACTACATCAATTTTGATCCCTCTTTAGATGTATGCAACACTCAACACAAGGTGTGTTGAGTTGAATCACAAATTTAGCCAATAACCATTTTTACCATTTTATTTTTTTTATTGTGCATTATCTATGGAGTTAGGGATCTAAGTGAAGAAGAAAGTACACAATGTATTCCACAATATATTGAGTAACAAAAAATACATACACAAGAAATACATGAAAATATTAATTCATACCAATTTATATAGAGGTTGAAAACCCTATTGGACATCATCACACCCTACAAACTAAACCATAAGATAACCCAACCCAAATAATGTAGGCTTGTCTAGAGATAAAGTGAAGCCATGTTCTTGATTAATAGTGGCCTTTCATAGCCTAATAGAGAGTTTCATAGTCACAATCACTATCCTACTTGTATGATTCCTACATAATTTATTATTCTTTGCTACTTTTCCATTTTGAGAATATTTCAAAAAATAGTAAGTTGCATATCAATGTGTGATATATTACATATTTTATACACTTTAATTTACTCTATAGTTTGTCTAAATTAGATTTGATTCATTTCTTTATCCTATATTAGTGAACTCATTTATTGAATGAATATTTCAAATCCTAACCATACATTTTATTATGTTTTCTCTCCTTATTTTTATCATATCCAATTGTTATTTCATAGTTTTTAGTTTTGGTGAATTCTTTATTAGTAGTATTCTTCCAAGTTTTTATTTCATATTTTATTCAATGTAAGAATATTTTTTCTACTTATCTTATATGAAGTGATAAAATAAGTTGTACTTAAGTTTAATTTTTTTTATATTTTAGTTGGTAACAACATAATGGAAGAATAACTTAATATATTTGATGACATGAAAATAAGACAATTATAAAGTTTTCTTTCAAATAGTCAAGATATGAAGCATGTATTTATAAAAAAATTTAGAGAGGAAATCATGAAAACATCTAAAGACCAATCATAGCAAACTTATAATACTATGGGTTATTTTCCTTTTATGATATAATAAAATAGAGATTTTGTACCAACATCTTCTATGGGGGCAACACAAGGGTTTCATCAGATCATTATGCCAATTTCTATGAATTCATTTGAAACACCACTAGTGGTTAGCACATAGTCTATATTTGATGCACAAACCTTTATGTAGACTATTCTATCACTTCAAACTAAGGTGATTTAACTGGAACAAAGTGATTTAAAACCTAATTAGGTTTTTTATTCTCATACTTGGTTTCATACTCCATTAGCTAAGCATATTTCAATATATTTATTACTAAAGGGTTTTGTGGCACATAAGATTATATTTTATGATGAAAATTATGACCCTAAATTACATTTAAGAGCATTTCACATAATATTCTTGGATTTTGTGTATAATGATTGGGTGTTGAACAAGTTATTTCTGAGAATTTTAAAAGATTATGCTTTAATATGGTTTTATGATTTACCACATTAGTCAGTGCATGTGTTATATCCTTTGTAAAAGTTTTTCCTTGCACATTTCTTAATAAATGAAGTGAAAATATTTCATATGCTCATATTTCTTAGCTCAAATAAGATTCCAATAAGCCTATCACATAATGTTACAGTGTAATACCATGAAATCTAAGATGGTGAATCTTATGGAAGATAAGGAATTTTAAGACATATTCAGATATATCTTACTTATATAATAATTTATTATTTTTAAAATTTTCTATCATTCAAAAATTTATGTCACATTTTTAAGGAAAGAGAGGTCAAGTTATTGTAAATGAATAAGATAAAGTATGAAACCAAACCAATTTATACTTCTAATGAAAAGAATTAGATTAATCCAACATAAAAGGGTGAGATCAATTAAAAATAATAATGATCCAAAGATAAAAATGAATTTAGTTTTAGAACTTAATCCGTGCATTAAATTATCAACTTCATGAAGGACATAATTTACCAACTTTCTATAACCTCCTTAAAAAGTGTTACCAAAGATATTGGAATTCAAACTCATATCACTCCCTCCCATTAAATAGGATGATTTTAGTAAACCTCTTCCAAGAGGATTTTATAAAAATATTTTTTGTTAATTTCATATAGCACTTTGTCATACTACCAATAGATGCCTCAGTTTGAGACAAAATATTCAATATTTGATATATTATAACATCATTGATATGCATAAATATACCATCACTACAAAGTAATAACCAAGTGAGAATATAATAATGAAGATATTCAATGATCATTTCCTTAAGATATAGGTCAAGAGACAAAAAATAAATTAGGGGTGCATTATATACAATGCACACCCTTCACTATTTTCTTATCATCCTCATACAAGGGAAAAACATCATTTGAATGGCATCATTAGTACATATCATAATTCAATGTGTTATGATTCACACTTATAATATTTATAGATATGCATAATATAATTTATATCAACACAATACAATATATATTGGTGGCCAAGATGACCAAATATTTGATATATGCAAAAGTATAGTAATTACCTTTAAGGTAGGGCAACACCATACAATATTATATTAGGAAGGAATAACTCTATAATACCACTTTGAGGGGGGCACTGCCAATATCTTTATACTAAATAAAATACTTAACACTTGATTTATATCCTTTATATTTATATTCATCTCCTCTATATAAACCTCTATATGACTAAAAATGGATGGGTAACCCCATAATGCCAATGCAGGCCAACCATTACCCAATGTACTAATTTAACAAGTTTCTAATTTATCCCAATATATTAGACCCATATAAATAACTAAGGGGATGTGTGACATATGTCAACTTCTCAATCAACTAATATACATTAATATATCATATCCCTAGGTACATAATATCCCTTCCCTCATTGACATGTTTCATTCTTGAAACATAAGAATATAGTAGATAATGAATGTGATTCAAATCATTTCATGCTTGTCTCCATGCTAATTCATTCAACCACCCATATGTCATCTTGGTAGGTGATAGCCATAAACACTTGGTTCCATATTCCATTTTATTATTGTGATTCCATCCATGATCATAATTATACCTACTTTATGTCTATGCATAATGATTCCTCCTCTGATTCCATGTTCCATAGTTTATTGTGTTACTTTGATTCCATGTTCCATATTCTATTGCACTACTCTATGTATGACAATAGTATTTATTCTTTGGCTTCCATACATATTCAAAATTATTTCCCCATGAATTACATGTCCCATAGTCTATTATGTTATTTTTTTCCAAAAATTATTATAGTAGTTATTATTTATCTTCCGTACATAGCCAAAGTGATTGATTCTATTATAATCCTTATGATGCCTCCATTTTTTCCCTTCATGATGACGTGAGTGTATATATTCCAAAAAACTAGTATCATTCTCTATTATTTTGACCTTATCAACCTTTTATTCTACCATTACACCTTTTCATATGGTGGTTCCTTTGTCTCTCAAGTAAATGAAATGTTCTCTACATGTATTATTTATTCATCTATGCCTTCATTTGAATTTTATGCATCATATTATTCACTGAATTGAATTTGATTCTCATGCTCTACCTTGAATTCTCTCTATGCATTTTAAAGTATGATATCATCTGAAGTAACCTTATTTTTATTGTACCAAAACTTAATGATATGCTTTTGCACATTAATATTTTTTGTTCCCAATGTCTCTAACCAAGGATATCAAAAACCCATATCCACACCATGCATATACAAAACATAAAAATATGAATTTAAAACATATTTTTCCACAGTAATATTAAAATATTCAAAAAAAAATATATTATTACCATCTACTGTACTTCCTTGATATTATTTCCTTAAACATGTATATGTTGAGCTAGATCTATGTTGATGAAGTTATACTTGTTACTAGGATTTATGGATGTATTGACCATATTATTTTTAAATCATCCATAAAATTAAAATATGGAATAATATTTATTTGGATATAAGTGGTTTTAACCTTATCATAAAATTATTCTTCTTCCTCTTCAAGATCCTATACCTTTCCTTTTACATCATAAGTATGCTACTTTCCTACTTCTTCTTCATCACTTGTATTATCTTCATCACTACCATCATAATAATTAGTTTATTTAACCTATTATTATTATTATTATTATTATTATTATTATTATTATTATTATTATTATTATTATTATCATCATCATCATCATCATCATCATCATCATCATCATCATCATCATCATCATCATTATTTTGTCTTCATCTTTTTATTTTGCATCATTTTGTGCTTCTTTGTTCCATTGATTTAGGAAAACATGTTCCATTTTTTCCCATGAAAACTTCCATCATTTTACTTTGAGCTCAACCCACCAAAGTGATGCAGGACACTTGAAAAAATGTGACAATTTTTTTCCACCCAATTATTCAAATGCACTACTCTTTCAAAAGGACCCACCTTTCTTTGGCATTAATATCCTCCTCTCTATAAAAACAAATTTAACTCCATGATCCACAAAAAATAGGGCTAGTGAAAAAATCCTAAAAATTTAGTAATTCATTTCAAATTGATCAAAATAGTATATAATTTATACTTTGGCTTCCATATATTATCATACAACTTGAGAGATTTTTTTTACAAAAATGCAGAACATTGGGCTTGTAGAGTGAATCTATGAAAATTATAAAATTATAACTTACTAAAAACTTATCAAAAATTCCTAAATTTTGATTGTGGCTTTCTTGTACAATGATAATAGTTAAATAATAATTTCACAAAATCATTATTTAAATTTAGAATTCTACGATGAATTTATTAAAAACCCTAACATAGTAATATCTCCTTCGAAACTGATCATAAATCCTTAATTTTATAGTGTTACTAATAATATTTTATAATTCCAATAAAAAATTAAAATAGGCTGAAATATATAAGCTATTATAATAAACTAGGGTGAAACCCAAAATATTTATCTAGGTTAATGATCTTTTACTACTTGTTATGATCCATACTTATAATTATTGAAATATGCAAAATATAATGAACATAAACACATCATAATAGATATTTATGGGCCAAAATACCCAAATATTTAATATGTGTATAGATAAAATAATTTACCTTAAGTTATGGGAACACCATACAATATTCCTTTAGGAAGGAATAACTAGACACAATGCCACTTCAAGGGGGAAACCTCAAATATCCTTCTACCAAATAGAAAAATTAACACTTAATTTATTTATTTACTTTGAAATCATATTCATCTCCTTTATATAGACCTATATATAGCTAATAATGAATGGGTAACCTCCTAATTCCAACGTAGGTCGACCATTACCAAATGTGCTAATTTTATAAGTCACTTGTTTATCATAATATATTGGACCCATATAACTAAGTGGAATGTATGCCACATGTTAGCATCTGAATAAACACATATACATTAATATATCATATCCTTAGGTACAAATAACAATGCCACCTACACCATTCATCACATTTGTAGATCACAAGATAGTTGACAATGATTTTGATCTACACACTATTCAATTGAACTTACATTTATCATCAACTTATATAGAGTGGCTGGTTGATATTGGTTCAAGTGTGAATATGTGAATTATCACACTTCTCTCTCAACTTGGATACACATATAAGGATATAATTCATATAATAATAATTATAAATAGATTCATTGGTCATGTTCAAAGTTGTCTTACTTATATCACATTACCACTATAACTTTGTCTAGCATGCATGGCAAAGTTTATATTAGTACACAATATATGATTATTTTATATGTTATTGGGATGACCATGGATTCAACATCTTTGTGTCTTTACTTCTATAGTACACAAATGTTTTACATATTTTTTTCTAATGAGGTAATCATAGTTCATGATATTTTAAATGATAAACCTAATAATTTTCAACATCATTAGAAAAACCTAATAATTACACATGAGGTTTATGAAGATCCCAAGGCTGTATTATTACACATAAGGTTTCAATTGATAAACCTAATAATTTTCAACCTAATTAAAGAATTAAAATTTAATGATTTAATCTCCAAGGATACAAATAATTTAAATACAATTAATTAGAGTTTTTTTCATAGATTATAGATAGCCACTCTTCACTCCAACATGATCTAGACTGATATTACAAGGTTTTAAGAGTGTTCCACAAAGAACACCAACATAAGATTTGTACACTCCATGATGGAATCCTTAAGTCCTATAACTCATAATGTTATGTAGCATACATAAAATTCTAAATATTATCATCATGGAAATGGAAATTATGTTAGATAATCATATCACTTTTTAGATTTTGAGTTCATACTGGTTCCTACATAGTGGTATGATACTTTTAATTTGTAATAAGTCATCCTTCCCATGATAGATACATGACCTATTGAGTATGATATTTTTTAGGAGTCATTGGTTAGAATGATATTTTTTTAGTTTCATATACTAAAAATACTAAAAAAGATAGAATATCCCAAAAAAATATAAAAAGCATGACCTATCTATGATATGTGTAGTTTATTTACATCATTTTATTTGTGCTTCAGTATATGTAGAATTTATATTTATCCAATTTATATCAAATATGTTTTAAAAGTTTAATTGAGTGGATTATATAACATACAAGTTATCACTTCCAAATGCATTTGAAAGTGGTGATACTCTCTTAAATCTAGAAATAATACACAAATAAAATTGCTCTAATTTAGACAATCACAAATTATGCTCTTGTCCTATTCTAAAAAAAATTGCCTAGTGAACTCAAACTCTATTTTTTTGGATTCAAACTATTCATAAGCCTTCTATAGCTTCTATACATCTCAAAAAATTCAATGGGGGATATTATAATTAGGTTTTATTATTATTTAACTATCCCTATTTTTCATACCTTATATCTATCATTATTGCTCACTTAATTTCACATTTATGTGTTATTGGATACCTAATCTATTGAATATACTAACGTTAATTTTTTTTATGTGGATCATTATAACTTATACATGCATGATTATCATATTTTTCTTTTTTTCTTCATTATTTATGGGTATTTCTTTCCTTAGATTGTGGGAATTTTAACATGTCATTGTTTGTATCTCTGAGCCTTATTTTGTGTGCTTATATGTGTGTTTGTCACATTTGAACATATCCTTTATATGTCGCACCTTGTCCACTTTTGTTTGTGTGTTCTTGTGTACTCATCATGGCCATAACTCTTATTGTGTTTATTTTCTTAGTCTGTGATGCCATGATAGATGTCATGCATCTCCCTAGTTTATTGATGTCATGATCCAAATAATTTATGTTCCTCAAGTAGTTCTGTTTAGTTTCAAGTACTCAGTTATGATCATTTATTCACTATGTTCCTATTTTTTACATCTATATAGATATGAAATTATGTATGCTTGGTTATACATGTATCATACATTACTATTTTGGTCATATTACTAATATGTTACTATGATATCCAATGTTATCATTACTACTTCAGATTTTAATATTTTCTATAATATCATTCATAATTTTTTTAATTTTGAGCTAAGTCATTGTGTAGGATTCACAACTCACCTCAAAAAAGGGGGCAACAAAGTGGCTTATCCTAGGGACTAAGTTGAAACATTTCATTGCACATATAAGAAAAGATGATATTTTCTCAATCAATCATAATCCATACTTAGTTTATACCTAAAAATCACTTTCAAACAATAATGTTACATTCACATAACAACATAGGTCACAACTATCTAGAATAATGAAGTATCATAAGGTAATAGTCAAAAATACCATTTTACAAAATTCTCAAAATCATACTCATTTTATAGAATAGTTTCAGTAGGTACACATAAATATATTTCATATTTATGAACTAATTATCACATGTGTTTGCTCAAATTGGGGGAATCATGTGTGACATGTGTTATAGAATATTAAATAACATTAGTTAGAAATTTTTGTTGGTATTATTCAATCATTATAATAAATACTCTTAGATATCATATTGGAATCATATGTGTGGCACATGATTAGTTCTTTATCTAGTTTTTCACCAATTTCCACAAAGGGAATGCTAAATCATATCATTCTCTATGTTATATACACTAGACTCCTGCTATACTATTTTTTCACTAATTTTTTCCTATAAATGAATTTTATTGGTTTTAATTTGGTGATTCACCTTTTCATTCCATTTTTTAGTAGAATAATCTATTGTAATTTATACAAAGATTCAAGGACACCATAGTAATTTGATTTTCATGATGATATAGTCAAGCACATTTTGAGTTCTTAAGTACACTCTCTTTATAATGAGTATTAGGGCATGCAAAGTCCAATCTAAGTGTTTTGATGAAGAGGAAATATCTAAGGGTCCTACCCTTTAAAATCACTATTTTTTCACCAAAAAACACAATAATTCACATGCATAATCATGTTTATTTATTCCTTTCTATTTGTTTTATAAGTCATCTTGTAATTTATTTTAGATTTTCACCTTAAGCAATGATGCATACATGTTCCATTGCATTTATTTACATGAATAATAATTCAACATATGGTTGGCATTCAAGATACTCAACATAGGTAAACTTAGTAATAACTCTTTTTATTTTACTCTAGTAATTTAAATTTTTTGAATTAATATAATAAAATGGGAGAAATTTATTCACTAAAATAAATATTTAATGTTAAAGTAATGAACTTATGACCATAATTTTATAAACACTTAGATTATGACTAATTCCATGATCCTAAACTATTATTCATCTACTTATATGCATATGATACCCATCCCTAAGAAATTCAAATACTAGATACTCATTTATTCATTCCAAGTAGTGTTAAATTGTTGTTAGAATGATCCGTACTTCCAATTTAGTTATCTTTTCTCCATAGACAAGGTCAATCCTTTAATAATATCATGTTCACTAGTAGTGTATGAGTCCATTGGCCACATTCTCCTACCAAATAATAATTGATTTCCCAAATTCAATCTCACCTAACAAGTTGTATTGCATGTTTTTAAGTCTTATTCAAGGAATTCTCCTAAATATCACTATAAAACTATATTTTATAATATTTTTTTCACTAGATGATCACATTATTAAAAATTACTAGAGAATCTAACTACACATTGTGAAAAAAACATATATTCTTCCCAATTCTGAGTCCATACAACCATAATAGCTCTGAGCTAAGTTTGAATACATCTCCAAGGTCAGAAGTTATTATTGAAGCACATAATTACCATAACATTACACCAACATATAGCATATCAATAATATTTCACACATACCACTCTAGCATGAGATAATTACATGGAGTTTGATCCCTATTAAAATTACTAGTATGTAGGCAATGCTCAACATAAGGGGTGTTGAGTTCAAGCACAAATTCAATCACTAACCCCATTTTCTCCATTTATTTTATTTATTTTGTATTGTCTATTGAGTTAGGGTTCCAAGTGAAGATGAAGGTATACAACATCTTGCATGATATATCAAGCAACACATAATACATATATAGGACCTATACGCACAGTTAAACCAATCTAAATTTATATAGAGAAAAAAACCCCTACCATGTAGGGATGCACTCTATAGACTACAATGTAGCGTGGCCCAATCCAAATAGTGTATCCTTGTCTAGAGATAAAGTGAAACCTAGTTTTTGATTCATAGTGGCCTCTTACAATGTGACACAAAAAATCATAGTCATAGTCATAGTCTTGCATGTCCGATTAAAAAATAATTTATTCTTCTTTGGTGTTTTTCTCCTTTTAACATAATTCCAAAAGTAATAATTTTTATATTAATTTATGTGATTTATTGTATATTTTACACACTGATTTATTCAATAATCTGGCTAAACTAAATTAGATTCATTTCTTAATTTTAATTTTGATAAAACATATAGATATTTTTATTATTTATTTTTAAAAAAATTGAGAACAAAAGTAAGTATACATGCAGAAATAAAAGTATTGTTAATATTATATATGAATGAAGTATATTTATCTTATTCTTTTTTAATAGTAATTAGATTTAAAAGATTCTAAAAATAACAACTTCTTTAGTTATCTTTATTATTAGTTGACATGTGTAACTTAGAATGGGAGAAAAGGTGGTATAAAAATGTTTGACATTAAATTTGGTGTTTTTTTTTCTAGGTAGAGGGTATTTTTGAACATTAATTTAATTTTCATTTGTTCACTATACAAAAAAAAAGAAATCTTGCATAAAAAAAGTAATTAAAAAATATTGATATTTTAATAAATGGTGAAGTGTAAATATTTTTTTCTAATTTTATTTTTATCCTGATACAACTAAATTGAATCTATCTTTCATGATTCAATAAAAATATTATAAAGAAAGTAATAAAATTATTAATTAAAATAATGTATATGATAAATGTAATAAAGACACTTCAAAATTAATATGTATTTATATTTGTCAAAGAAATATATTTGAGATATTTATATTAGTTATAATAATTATAAAATTTGTGAATAAATATTAAATTTAAAATTTAAGGAAATAAGTTTCTACAATATTTGTTTTTATAAAAGTTTGAGTTGTAAATAAAAATTGGATAACTTTAAAATTCTTATCCATTTTATCATTTTAAAGTACTTTACATTCTCCAAAAATTAGATATTTTGAATATATAATGGATTTTTTAACATGTTTTTTATGTTAAATATTTTTTTTGGACATAATAGAGTAATATAGTTTGATGAAGTTTATTTTTCATTAATAAATGATAAAATTATAGAGGAGATAATAGAGCCATTAATTAATATGAAACCCTTTAATATATAACATATGATGAAGTTTGAATACAATTAGATTAATACTATCTTTCATGAATCAATAGAAAAAGATAAAGTAATGATGTTGTTAATCTATGTGGTAGATAAATTATGGGGGGACTCATTGTAATAGGGTGAGATGTAAAGGAAAAATAATAAATCTTAAATTTGATGTTCATTTTAGTGTCATGAGGTATTTTATCTCTGTATTTTCTCTCCTTATAAAATATGATGAAAAATAGAAACATGTTAATTATATGATAGAATTTGGAGCATATTTTATCTCAATTTTTTTTTAGGAAATTGATACAATGGAATAACTTGGTTAAATCCACCTATCACTAATCAATAAAAATATTATAAAAATAATAAAATAATTAATCAAAATAAAAAACATAAATAAACAAAACTATGTAAAAAATTTAAAACAAACACCAAAATATTTATACATTTAAATATTATTAAAATCATTTAATTTATATATTTTTATATTAGATGGTTACATAAATTAATTTATCATACACTCTATAATTAAGTCATGGAAATCACCACTTTATAAATTAATATATGGCATTTTGAACATCTAATAGATAGAGTAATTTATGTCAATGACCCACTACTGACAAAAAACATGAAATGTTGGCTCAAGTTACATTGAATTTTTTGAATGATTGGTTGTAAACTAGTTTATCATTGTAGTTCAAGGCTAATTCGATTGTTTTTGGGGATCTCTTCCTTAGATCTAGGTTTCTCAAAGATTCCTTTCCCCCTTTGTGGTGGCAAGGATTTCATACCACTCTACAACAATTGGAAGAAATGAGCAACCGACTGCTAGATTGTATGGACAAAGCATACCATTAAATGCAAGTGATCATGGAAGATCTATAGCCTTAAGTGAATTAGTATGTGATCATGGAAGCTCTAGGGCCTCAAACATAACTCCTAAAATGTGTGTCTAAAGTTTATTTCTAAACCAAATTTTTGGTGCCATGAAATCTTAAATATGCAATTTTTTTACATTCAACCCTCCCAATTATTCACTTGTGCTAAAGAGTCTTCTATGTTTTCAAAGTATTCCCCTTTATATATGGGGGAAGTATGGATATTTGCAATCTCAATTTTTCAAATAATATTTTTCTAATACCCTAAAATATGTCAATGTTTATATTGAATTTATCATCAAATAGCTTCATGAATATGTAGACATTAGATGTTGAATTTGAAGGAAATTCATTACATAATGGCTTTACATATGTATTAAAGTTATATCCAAAAGATTTTTCATGAATTTATTTAGTTTATGATTAGTATTATTTATATATATTATCTCCAAATTTTAATATTTCTCATGTATTAAGGTTTTTAGTATGTCATTCGGGTCACATGTGAATGGTTCCTTTGTCCCTGATATATAGGATAATGCAAATGGTTTATTCCAATATTTCTACTACATTCTTCATATTATATATGAATTATACACATATTTTTATTGGTAGTATATTAATTTTTCCCCCATTAAACATAGGTAAGTTGGTTAGCATAATAGGTTTTGCCCAATAGATATTGGGTTTTTAGTAATAGATAGGTTTGAGTCATGACAATAAAATTAAAATGTTCATATTTTTTAAATTTAAAAGAACTAAAAATATTAACATGAAACATTATACTTTAATATAATGGAGTATTTAGTAATTTTATTAATTATTAATATTTTAGTGTATAATTTTTAAAAGAAGTGTTCATTTAAGACTTGTAATGTGTTATCTAAAACTTTTACGAAAGAAGAAAAGAATAGATCACATAAATTTTATATCAATAAATTAACTCTAAATAAATATTTAAAATTACCTTAACATGGTTTTATAACTCTAAATAAATATTTAACATCTCCTTAACATGGTGTTAGTGATGATAAACCTTAAGTGAAACATAACAACTATGAAGAACAGGGATATCATAGCGGTGACAACTCTAATCTGGGAAAAGAATGGTGGAAAGATAAAGATAGAAAACCCAACTATAGGGTCATTAGTAGCTATTACCCAAAATTTTCAAAATTTGTCTGCATGTTTTAAACATGTCAAGAAGAACATCATTTTGGTAGTCTCCAACATTGCATAGATAGATCTGATAGTTGACTATGATGACAATGAGGCAAATTTGTTTGATACAGTTAATGTGGTGCTGGAGGCTAAAGCCATAAATAATAAATCAGCCCTATAAATACATTCTAAGGTTTTGAACCTAAAAATAAGGGACAAGAGTCCATATTATGCTATAGATTTGGCAAAGGTAAAGTAGGTTCTCTCCAAGTTATTGGCACCATCAGAAATGAATCCCTCTATCTCCTTTAAAGGAGAGAAACTTTAGAGTATTTTAGAAAGAGAATAATATCTATCAAATTTGGGGATGATTTTCAAGTTTTCCAACTTTTTACCTCCTCTCCTAGATATAAATTGTTAGATTAAGGAGAATTGGCTACCTCTAATGAAAAATAACCTACAATTTTTTCCCTGTGCAAAAGGTTATATTATTATTCACTTTGATGTTATAGAGGATGAAAAATTAGTGTTAAAAAAATATCTTTGGTCTTGGAGTAATAATTCCCTAGCCTTCAATCCATGTTTTCCATCATTCTATCCAAACTCTGAGGCCTTTGATGTTATACTTATTTGGGTAAGGTTTGCCTTTTTACCCTTACAATTTTGGACTCATTTATACTTCAAAGCTATAGGTGATTCATTAGGTATTTTTTTTACATGAATCCCAAGGCCACTCACCACACTACAGTTGCTTGGATTTTAGTTAATATAGATGTTTCCAAAGATCTTCTTGAGTCTATTAATTTGAAACTATAAGATCAAACTTGGAAGCAATCTCTCGACTATGAGACCTTATCCTTCTGATGTAAAAAAATATTTTAAAATAGGTAATCTTACTTCTTATATTATTTATAAGCATAAAATGAGGATATCATGGTGGAAACAAGCTCTCTCTGAGCATCATATCATGGAAAAAGAAAGTGAGAGCATAGATTCAAAAAGTGATATAGAAAAATTAGAAGAAGAAATGATCTTGGCTCAAAAAGAAGTAGAACTAGTGATAGAAGTTTCTTCCTCCTTGGGAAGGAAAATAAAGATTAGATAAGTGGATATGAGGATTCAATAATTGATAATTTGGATCAATTGGAATACTTATTGAAAATTTCCATTCCAATCCTTCCTAATGATGGGGAGAGTGGACTATTATGGGTAACATAAATAATGATCAATGGAAGAAAGATTTAGCACCTCTTAACATGACCCTTAGATCATAAAAGGATAATTTTTTTAAGGGCCCTAGATGCTTCTTTATTTTACACAACTCCTGCAAATTTTGTCACTTATCTATTATTGTTGTAGTGTTGACTTATAGCTAGTTTCTTTTCTATAGATATTTTTGTTTTCCATGTCTGTAGACTTTTTTATGAAGTTAGGGTCCCTATTTCCAAAACCCACTTTTACCAATTAAAAATATCCCCTAAAAATAACACACAGTTAAGAAATAACAATATACATAAATTATAAAATATATTAAGATACCACATATGCTCAAAATAGTTATAAATTTGATTTTTTAATAAAAAAATTAAAACATACTTTACATAAAATTTCACTCATATTCATCATTTCTCTTTCATAAAACATAGGATTCCTTATATAAACAAATTATTTTCTATATAAACACATGCTAAAAAAAATTATTTCTAGTGCATGAAACATCCCAAACCTACCAACCTAACATACTTACAAATTTCATGAATAAATGGATTTCAATTAATTTACCAACATCAATATTTATAAATTTTTAACTAGGCTTAAAAATATGTAAAATATTAAATCTAACAAGAGTAATAATTATTTTTCTAGGATATTGATATTTTTTTTATTCAATATCCCACAAGATTAATATTTATTTTTATACATTAGTATATGATCATTTCAATAATAATAGTATGCTAAAAGATACAAAAATTATAAAGGTATACGTAATTTGAATAAAGGATGTGTATAATAAACATTTGAGATGACATGCCTCTAGATATGTAGTTAATCTTGTCTACATATTTTATTATATATTTTAGTGTGAAATTCAAGATACATAACTATGAGTACCATGAAAAAATATTGGATTAATATGATTTAATAGAATATAAAATTGAGTAAATTTTTTTTTATGAAATATAGTCCTCCAATTTTAAATAAAATATAAAGTACTATAAATTAGATTTAGGCACTTCATTTTTCATCGACATCTAAATCCTTCATGTTGAATATATGGTAGTATAAATTCCTGCATAATATATATCTGAGTACAACATATGGAATATATGTTTCCCTTTTAAGATTTTAGATGAGATTATGAAGTAGCTATATCATAAGAAATGATTTGATCACATCATGCGTATGATAAGATATAAGGATGAATATATTAAACATATAATAGACACCCAATTTAGTATAATAAATTCTATTTTATATATTATTGGTTTTTTTATGTGCATATGAATTATTAGTTCAATTTAGATTCTTAGTAGCATATTTTTGCTTGTGTTTGGACTTGTATTTGTTTTATTTTCCTTATTTTATATTTTCAAATTTAATTTTGATTCAATTTTTGTCATCAATATCTCCACCATTTAATTTGGAACACTTGAAAATATACATTTTGGCTATTTTTTTCTTTTGTTATAATGTTGGATGTTCATGGAATATCCAAAACTCTATTTTATGAATTATTGGTCTTAGTCACTAGGATCAAACCAATTTGATCCTGATATGATGAAGATCAAACTAATATGATCCTATTAATTTAATTTTTGGTCCCTTAAACCATTCATCTAAGTTTCTTGGTTTATTGTGTTTTTATCAACATTCTTATGTATTAATTTCTAGCTTACATGTCAATAGATTCTTAATTTTGATTTAATAATCTTATAAGTAAACAAGTCCATTGATGCATTTATAAAAAATATATATTATAATATATTCTAAATGAGTTGAATTTGTATATGATATATTTAATATTATGATTAAAATTGCATGATTATAGTAACAACTTTGTATTAATTGATGAATTGATGAAGTAGTGAAAGGTTATATAGAATCTACTATCTGATTTCAGCTCATACATAGAGATATGCATTGTAATATTCATACCAGAGTGTATTTATTATTAGATTTCCAGAGTGTTGATTTATAACTTATTGATAAAAAGGGGTATGATAGTTAAATGTAGCACCTTAACTAGTCAATACATTTGATATTTTGTTGAGGTGACTCGTAGGCCCTTCATTTTTGGTCAAAATATAACATCTAACTTGTATCAAATGTCCATCTAAATACACTATTGTCACCAATAAGTTGAACATCACTCCATACATGTTGATGCTAACACTTCTATTTCAATAAATCAAATTTAATTTTTCTATCATAGGTACTAATTACTATCATTTTGTATTCTATAGTTAAAAGTCAATAAAAATAATATGGTTCTGAAAATATTAGTAGAAAGGATTAGAGAGGGTAATATTCCTAACCATATTCATTGATTCTTATTGCACATATGGGCTCCCCATCCACCATTATGCTACAAAAAAATTATTTTATACTACGAGAACAAAAATAATATTATATGGAGTTCATTACCCTTTTGAAATCATTCTTTCTCTTGCCATTATCATTTTAAATCCACTATAATCATTATTTCTCTTATCTAGGAATGAAACTTTAGTATGAATTTCCATTTATTACACTACTTTAGCTCTTATTACTAAATATTTTTCTAGTTATGTACCATAAATATGTTATCTTAAATTAAGTATCTCAAGGCTTTCAAAGTATAGTGTAAAACATGTGCTTATATTATCTATTGTACATTGTTGCCCAAGAAAAATTGCATAGATTTATCAAGGTTAAGCTATTGTCAAAGGTAATTTGATTTCACTTTAAATCCCTCATTGTAAATCAAAATCATATGATATCAAACTCCAAGATGGAACATAGGACTACAAATAATTCACCATAAAATTACCTAGGGGTGTGATAAATTATTGATTGGTATTGGATTGGATGAAAGAATGAAGAAGAGGAGATTTTTAAAAAATAATGTAATTTGAGGTCAATAGTGGCAGCCAACCAAAGCAATGAGGCCCCGATTACTCAATGGAGAAAGATTTAGTCCATACTAAATATAATATTTTACTTGAAACTCCTGGATTTAATTATCTATATGTATCTTTAAGTATTAAGAATATAACCTTAGATCAAAACTTTTTTATGGAAAAAAAAACATTTTTTATTTTAATAAATAATCAAATTTAGCCTTCCTATATTCATTTCAAAGCTTTAAAAATTATGGAAAAATATATATTTCGAAAGGCCCTCAATGAAGTGTTCAAGTGACTGATAGGAAATGATACACTAGGGACAGACTGACCAAATAGTAGAGAAAAGGCTATATTTTGAGGGTGTGCCAAGTAGGCTTAATCCTATATGCTCATTGGAAATATTGATAGTATATTCAAGCTTCCATATCCCCACTATATTTACCCCACTTTGTAATCAATCCTCCTTTACTCATTCTCCTTGCTTTTACACACAACTATCTTTAGATATAGGCTAGTTCTCACTAGATATGTAGGAAGAACCTAAAAATGGTGAACTCAACTCTGAGACTAGATAGCTTGATGAATTTATCCATTTATTAATTTATTTTATCATGTAATACTTTTATTATGAATAAATCAATATTTATTATTTTCCAACTAGACAATCAGTATATTATTATTTTTTTATCAATACTCTACTATATTTATTGCTAGGTTTTAAGGATGGATTATAAAATCCATACAATATTATAATGAATTACATTAAGGGTGATAATTTTTTAATAAATTTCCTTTCAAAAATATTTCCACATTCAAAATTGGCTCAATATGGTCAAGGATTGAAATATAATTATAAGTTTTAACAATATTTTTAATAGATTGAATACATATTTATTACTAGACTTATATGGTTATCAAAAATATAATTATAGCTCCCAAAATATTTTAACCAATATAACATATATTATTCTAATTGAAGGATGCACTCAAAATCACATTAATGTTTGAGATCAATTTAAACACCTAGATACAAACAAAATACTTTTATAACAATATAAAAAATACAACCCTATAGATTCTCATTTATCTTTGTCTCTGGCTTGTTTTGACACCATTTTTGATCCACTTTATCAAAACTCTTATTTAATATTATTCATAAAAAAATGAGGAGAGTCTTGATATCAATGAATATCTTTTAAACCCTTTTTTATATAGATAATTAAAAAACCAAGTTGATTTCCAAACACAGTAGTTAGGAATTTCAATTGACAAGCCTTATAAATAATTGTATGACCACCTTCACTATATATTTATTCTTAATATGCTTTCAATCATCTTTTTATTTTGAGATAATTTAGAGAATGTTCTTACTTTGCATATTTAACAATGTCATGCCAATGAGAAGTTTAAAATGGGACATGATTAATTTACCTTTAACCAACATGCAAAAATGGGTACCTTTTTATATTTAAACTAATAAAATTATTTTATTCATGTTTTATTTTTACGTAAAAAAGTTTTTGTTAGGGTGTGGAGCTAAAAGCTTCAACTATTTGTAGACATGAAGAAGAGGGTGCTGAAGATCCAAAAGCATCAGCATTAGTAGCATGACCGACGTTGATCAGATGTAGTGCAGAAGGCAACTAACAACGGTAGCCAGTCGGCCGACGTTGATAGCACTAGACAAGTAGAGACCGACGTCAGTCACCTGTGTGTTCTAGAACTGTTGTTGATGAATAGTCAGTTAAGTGAGTGTTTGCATGTTAAATGACTAATTTAAGTCACGAGCTGTGTCTAATTATTGTAACTAGAGTTCTATTTTTGTAAGCATGGGATCCTATTTAAAGACGCATAAGGCATGTATTGTAAATCAAGCAAGCAAGTAAAAGCATTGAAGCAAGCAAGTAAGAGCATTAAAGCAAGCAAGGTCAAGGAGATCAGCTGAAGCATTCAAGGAGGGATAATAACTCAGGCTATAGAGTTGTTGTGTTGAGCAAGAGAGAGAGGGAAGAAGGTCTTGAGGTGTGGCAAGCCTTTGAGGTGGAGGAAGAAGTGGCATCTTCCTTATTGTATTTTCTTCTAGTAATATTTAATACAAGAGTGTGTATTGTCTCTCAAATTCTTTGTTGTCTCAAGTTTCTAGTTACTTAATCATTTTGGTATAATTCCATGTTTAATTTCTTATAAGAAAGTAATCAATTATGCTTCCATTGGATAAGGGGTCCCTAACAGTTGGTATCAGAGCTACGGTTTGCAGGAAGTAGGTTATTGTTTTTTGATTACAGGTCATTCACAGGGTTTTCTGATTGAGTGGGAGTTCAACAATGGCAGAAAAAAGTATGCTACGAATGGAGAATTTTAACAGCAAGAATTATCAACATTGGAGGATGCAGATAGAAGATTATCTATATCAAAAGGATTTGTACTTACCATTGGGTGGGGTTGCATGCAAGTCCACATATATGAAGGATGAAGAATGGAATGTTCTTGATCAAAAGGCTCTCGGTTCCATAAGGTTGAGCCTTGCATCGTCTGTGATCTCCAACTTATCACAGTGTAAGACAACGGAAGAGTTGATAAAGTCCTTGGCAAATTTATACGAAAAGCCCTCAGCTTCTAATAAGGTATTTCTTATGAAGTAGTTATTTACTTTGAAAATGCAGGAAGGTGGATTGGTACATACTCATCTTAGTGATTTCCATGGTTTGGTAAACCAATTAGCTTCAGTCAATATTGTTTTTGATGATGAGGTAAAGGATCCCTTGATTTTATGTTCTTTGCCTGAAAGTTGGGATAGTTTGGTTATGGTAGTAAGTAATTCTGCATCTGCTTCTAAAATCTTAAAAGTTGATGATGTTATGAGTTTGATCTTGAATGAAGAAATACGTAGGAGAGGCACAGGTGAATAATCAGGGAATGTTCTAAGTGTAGAAAGCAGGGGAAGGCAAAGGGAGAAGATTGAGCAAGGGAAATTAAGGTCAAAGGTGGGAAGGAGATCTGAGTCTAGAGGTGTTACCTGATGGTTTTGTGGAAAGAGAGGACACATAAAGAAGGAGTGTTGGTTGAGAGATAAAGAGAATCAACATGTAGGTAATGAAGAAGCAAAGGATGCAAATATTATGGTATAGGACGCTCTCATACTTTCTTTGGATTGTCAGGTAGGATCTTGGATTTTAGATTCTGGTTCTTCTTTTCATGCATCCCCAAATAGAGATTTGTTTCATGAGTATGTCCAGGGAGACTTTGGAGTAGTTTATTTAGGGGATGGTATGCCTTGTTAGATAGTTGGAAAAGGGAAAGTGCAGTTGATATTGCAGATTGACAACACATGGGTGTTGAAGGAGGTCATGCATGTCCTGATTCTGAAGTAGAGTTTGATTTTTGTTGGAAGGTTGGGGGATGAGGGATGCACAATAACCCTCACAGTGGATTCTTGGAAGGTTACCAAGGGAGCACTTATTTTAGCAAGAGGTAAGAAAGTAGATACTCTTTATCTATCTACTTGTATTACTGATTCTACTTCTGGTTTATCTACTTCAGCTGTAGATTCAAAGATGTGGCTTAATAGGCTTGGTCACATGAATAAGAAGGGACTAGAAGTTCTTGATTCAAAAGGTATGTGTTCAGATTCAAAAATCATAGATAGAGTTCATTCCAAAAAAAGGAAATTTGATGCTTTTGACAGGAACAAAGAAGCCTTGGTGTTTATGGAGGAGATGAAGGACAGAGATCAGTCACAAGGGCTAAATAAATCTGAGTAGGGTAGCATGGATAGAGGTTTGATCCAAGAATATCTCATGGATGAAAGTTTTGTCACTTATAGGAACACATAAACACTGATGTCAGTCACTTGGGATCGACGCCAGTCAGCTAGATATCGGCATCGATCATGTGCAGACCAGTAGGGTCGATAAGTTGGGTAGGAGAAGTCTGACATCAGTTAGTAGGACTGATGTCAGTAGGGGAGACACTGGTGTTGGCCAAGGAAATGACATCGACAGTTAGGGTCAGTGCAGGGAATCGACATCAGTCGAGAGCAGACTAGGAGATGGCTAAGATCGGTCACTAGAACGGATGTTGGGTGGACAACAAGCTGTCAAGAAGTCTCAAACACCCATATGGAGGTCAGGAAATGGTAAGCGAACCTCATATTCATTGTTCACCTTTTTTATATTGCTTACTGATGGTCAAGAACTAGGAAGATGGAAGAAGCAATGCAGGTAGAATCTAGAAATAGTGGGAGCTTGGCATGGATGAGGAGTGTGAGTCCTTGGAGTAGAACCAAACAGGTATTTGTTGGTAGAGTTGTCAGCTAGAAGAAAGCATTGGATGAGGGATAGATTCCCATGTTAGAGAAGAGAGTGGATGGACACATGAGATAGAAGGCTATGGTATATGGTCTTGACTAGGCTACAGACAATGGAGGTTTGACCATTATATTTTATCTTTACCAGGTTGGATAATATTAACTACATTATCTTGTTATTGTATTGTGTTACTTGTTGCAGGGTTTCATATACAGGAAGTTTTTTGAGCTAAGGGTAGAGTTGGTTCAGAAGTATGTCATGGAGAATTTGGGAGCAGCAAAATTCTTTTGGCATAGGTGACAGGTATTACATCACAGGTTTTGTGGTGGTTGGTCTTCAAGAGTGACTTTGAAGAGGGATACAGAGCCAAGGGAACAAAATAGATGGTGTACAAGTACAAGTACATTAGCAGCTATTTATCTCCAAGTGGGAGATTGTTAGGGTGTGGAGCTAAAAGCTTTAACTATTTGTAAACATGAAGAAGAGGTTACTAAAGATCTAGAAGCACCAGTGTCAGCAGCATGACTGACATCAATCAAATGCAGTGTAGAAGGCAACCAACGATGGTAGCCAGTCGACCGATGTTGGCAACACTAGACAAGTAGAGACCAACATCGGCCACCTATGTGTTCTAGAATTGTTGTTGACAAACAGTTAGTTAAGTGAAGCGAGTGTTTGCATGTTAAATGACTAATTTAAGTCACGAGTTGAGTGTCTAATTATTGTAACTAGAGTTCTATTTTTGTAAGCATGGGATCTTATTTAAAGACCCATAAGGCATGTATTGTAAATCAAGCAAGCAAGTAAAAGCATTGAAGCAAGCAAATAAAAGCATTGAAGCAAGCAAGTAAAAGCATTGAAGCAAGCAAGGTCAAGGAGATCAGCTGAAGCATTCAAGGAGGGATAATAACTCAGGCTATAGAGTTGTTGTGTTGAGCAAGAGAGAGAGGGAAGAAGGTCTTGAGGTGTGGCAAGCCTTTGAGGTGGAGGAAGAAGTGGCATATTCCTTATTGTATTTTCTTCTAGTAATATTTAATACAAGAGTGTGTATTGTCTCTCAAATTCTTTGTTGTCTCAAGTTTCTAGTTACTTAATCATTCTGGTATAATTCCATGTTTAATTTCTTATAAGAAAGTAATCAATTTCGCTTCCATTGAATAAGGGGTCCCTAACAGTTTTGTGGTAGTGCACCTCATAGAAGAGGACTGCCAATTTTTTTTTTGATTTAAACCTTTATTCGAAAACATAAGTTCTCTTTTATAATTGTCTAAACATCCTCCAAACATAACTATAATAAGTGACTCATGAAAACCAAAGTCCAATATACCTTCCAAGTATAAACTTGGGATTAAATAATAATAACTCCCAAAAATCACACCCAATATAATATTCTCACATGGAAACCCCACTCCAAACACTTTACTTAGCTTACTTACATTATTATTTAATTTCTTTACCCTTTATATGTTTTCCCATGTATCTTCTTATAAAATATTATCTTCATGTAGACACCAAAAGGATTTCACATAAATAACCACTCTCTATTATGGTTTACACTTTTGAAGGTTATTATGAGTGTCCTTGAACTTCCAAAATATGTTTTCAAGTTCTAAAATATCACCCAAAACACACTTAATATGTAATAAACATTTATTTTATACTAAAAATTCCCTCAAACTCAAATCCAAAATTTAAATTTTCAAAAATTATTTATAGGTTACAAAACCCATCCACTTTATAGAAGAAACCCTAAAATACTTGAGGCATAAGATATGAGTCCTTCAAATAACAAAAATCATTAATCATGCCTTTAAAATGAAATTAAATGTAAGTTGCATATCTTAGAGGATATTTATAAGACAATAAAACATATGTACATGACTTATACATTAATAACTATGTAAACAAGTTGGACATTCTAAAAGACTAACTAGAATAGTTTTTTGAGACTAATCATCACTAGGATTAGAGATCCTTTATAAAAATTATAAGAGTATTGGGTTTTTTTCACTTCTAATATCATATAATTTAAAATGAATAAAATTAAATAATATGTGGGTATTATAGATATGTGTAAATCAATTTGATGATCTTTTAATTCAATTGTAGGGACCCTAAAACCTTGGTCAATTTCCTTAAATTGTGTGTGAATATGTAATAAAATGACCTCATTATTTAAAATTTTCATAGGATATTCACATATTAAAAAGCCAAAATAAAAAATGTTATGGATGTATTCCATGTTGGGTATTTTCTTTTGCTTGATTATTATTAAGTTTTAAAATGATTGTACAATTTAAAAAAAAACACACCAACTATTTTGCATGTTCAATTAAGTAGTTTAGTGATGTAAATCCTAATTTATATAAATTTATATGCAATAACAAATGCATTATGTAATGAAAAAATCTTTATGTATCCTTTTACTCAACCCTCTATACTTGAATTAATTATTTTAACATAATAAAATATATCTATTGCATGTGTGGTATTGATTGTTTTTATGTATGGATGTCCTAAATGTGTTAATGAACATATCTATTTATATAATTTATACTAGAAATGAAATGAAAGTAAATTAATAATACATGGCATGTGACACCCAAATAATGGGTCAGAATGGCCAAAACTAGAATAATACATTATCAGTTTCTTGGTCCCTAGAACCATACAATGGACACTTATTGGGAGAGTCTCATAAAAACTAGGTAAATATGAAAGAAAGAGATATAAAGATGAACAAGACAAAATGAGGGTTAAAGGGTGAGGAAAAAAATAAATTTAAAAACAAGTGTCACTTGGATACAAGTATGGGCTAATGATTAAAAAATACACATGTACACTGAAACAATACATTTTTACTACTAATAACTACCCTATATACAAATCATTTATCTAGAATAATAAATAAAATATAGACACCTCGGTATGATACACTTCAAGAAAAATAGATATTTTTTAAATATATATATATATATATATATACTAATTTTATGGACTATAAAAGGCTAACATAATCTACAATGGTAGATGGGGAGAGGAGGAGAGTGGTAGGATGTAATGTCCATGAGTGTTCTCAATTTTTATTCTAACCTTAAATTTAATGTCCATTTCATCCTCACTTTGATTTTTTTATTTTTTATTTGATAAATCATTGAAAAAAATATAATATCTTGGTTATATGGTGTAGTTTGGAGACCCCTTTGTTTCTAGAAAGAATTTTTTTAGTAGTTTTATTATGGAATTAACTACATATAATTAGTTATGTTTAGATATCATTGCAAGATCCATATTTAGAGAAGATAAGTAACCTAATAGTAAAAATCATAAGGGCCACATAGTGGCTATTTCATGCCTTTTGACTTTGTATTAACAATTGTGTAGCCTTTAATGAATGTTAGCTTTGTATTAACAATTATCTAGCTTTTATATTGAAAATTATTTACGCTTAAGTTTCAATTGAGATTTTACACTTATATTCATCTATGTAGTCCTAAATGATGTAGTTATTTTTTTATTATGGATAAATATATTTAAACTAAATTGTAATATAAATAATCATAAATATTTAATTAGGATAAATAAATTTATAAACTTGTAATTAAATTAAAAAATAAAAAAGGTTGTGACATCTAAGGTCTAAAAATATATTTTTAATATCATGATATCTATTCATATTCATCAAAATATACTAGGTAGTAGGATAAAGAACAAGGCAGTGCATTGTGTGAGATTGGATTCAACACAAATTAGATTAGTCTTGGGTCATGTTTCTCATTGTTTTTAGCTAAGAAGATTATTTCCAATTTGTAAGCAGTAGAGATTGGTGTAAATATTTTTAGAGCATTGTGTTTATCAGATTTTGATAGAGTGTAGTGAAGGATTTATCCATGAATGCTATCTTTAGTAGTAGAGCTTGTAAACTTGTTACAAACATAGTGGAAAAGGAGATCAAGTTCCCTCCTTATCTAGAGTTTTTCCCACATTGGGTTCTCTAGGGTAACATGATGTGTTATGTGTATATTATGCTTATTCTTATGCTTCTCTAAGTTTATAATTAGTTTATGTACATATATATCTCTATTTTTAATATTTAAGAAACATAGAAAAATATTTAAATTTAGTTTGTTGCCATTATTTTTATTAAGATTCATGTTGGTGAAACTTAGTGTGGAATACCTACCTAGTTTAAATATCAATGTACTCCCAGAATGATTTGTAGACCATAATTTTTTTGATCTAACAATATTTGAGTCTTTAATTGACTTGAAACATATTAAAATTGATTTAAATAATGGGAAATTTTATTTCATTTAATTTTTAGTCAATGTCCACTCTAGTTAAAAGTAATGGTTAAATATAATGGTAAAGATAAGGCATAATCCATTATTAATAGTAAAATTTTTGAAGCAATAGTAGAGAGTAATAAAAATAAAATGTAGAAGATGGAGTTAGAGATTGAGTAAAAATGAGTGACACTTGAAGTGTTTTCTGAGAAAAAATCACATTATGATGTTTTCAATATAAAGCTAGTAGAATGTGACAAGAAATTTCAATAGGAAATCAAACCAAGATTTTTTGTTGAGTGGGATTTGAAAGATCTTAAGAGTAGATATGGACACCTACTTAAAGTTTAAAAAGAGCATAATATTGTATATGAGTAGCTAAAATAGAGAATAAAATATTTTGTGCTAATAGAAGAGGCCTATAAGAAGTTGCACAAGAATTTTAAAGATGGTAAAGATGAGTGGGAAAGGGAGAAAGTGGGGATGATTAGCGAGATTTCAATTCTATAGACCAATCTTGAGACCTAATCTAGATTATCTAAGGATATTTAGTCATATCTATATAGGTGGAATCAAACCTTGGCACATGAAGAAATTTAAAAAAAAAAGTAATGGAAATCCAAGTGAAAAAATCTCAACATGGGTTTGAGAAGGTCACTGCTAAAATTGACAAATCTATATTAGTTATTGAAATCAAACTTGAAAAACATGGTAGTAAATGAGGACTATGAGATATTATTTAAATTTAAATGAGAGACAAATATGTGAAATGGAAGTAAACCAAATACAAATGGGACATGATAACAAGGATTTTATAAACATAGTTGAAGATTTCTAGGCATTAAATTATGAAAGTGAAGAGGTTTGTACTTCACTTGAGAGATTGAAGATGAAGTACACAACTATGGAAGAGGCATAGATTTAATGATACAAAACTTTGAGGATAAAGGATTCTAAATGGGAAAATAAAAGAGATGATATGTTCCAAACATTGAATGATTGTCAAACAAATATTTGGTTGAAGGATGGAAAGATTTAGGAGCTACAAAACTAGTTACAAGGAACCTGTGAATCTACAAAATGAACAACATACCACAAATTTTAACTATGATAATAGTTAATAATATTATAATCATATTACCAAGAATATCAATCCAAATTGAGTGCTGAAAATTTTAATTTGAAGTCATCGATTTGGAGTCACCTTGTTAGTACCCAAACTTACATTAAGCATTTGTGCCCTATTTTTGATATATTAATGCTTGAATGTTTAATTATTGCCTCATATCCATAAGTATGTTCATCGTGATCATCCAAAACTCCATTTCCAAAGTTAATAATTTAGAAATCCTGCTCTCATATTCATGTTGTGAAAACCCTATGAAATCCCAATTCTAGTTGATATCTAGTGTTTTCATGTTTAGTAATGACTTTGGTTGTAGGATCCATGGAACTCCAAAGTATATATAAATATTAATGAGAGAAGAAACATGCCCAAATCAATTAGTAAAATCATAAGTTGAAAATTATGGTCAACTCTCCCAATCCTATCAATCAATGTGGAAGAGAAGCCTAGCAATGGACAAAGCTCAAAAAATGTAAGACTACATCATGGAGGGAGAGTCCACATGGAAATTCAAGAAATTAAAAAAGTAAAGTTTTCAAAAAATACATTGGCCACATAAGATAAGGGTCCATGTTGGAGAAGAAAGTTTGAATGAATATTAAAACCCATGCTATTGGTGAGTGCCACATAGAAATGTTAAAGAATCAAAATGAAGTTAATTTTTGTTTTAGCTTAGAAATACATGGGCCTACCTAAATGCTGATTAAAATTTAAGGTCAAACATCAAGTTTGAAAAATGTACAACTTTCAAATGATGCATGAATGTCTACAAGATATTTCTTGGGCAAATCAATTTTTAAAATTTAGGTATGGAATTTAGAATATGCAAATTGCATTGAAGTTTCCCTAACCCACATCACAAAACGAAGAATAACTCAAATGAAAACTTATTATGGAATGCATGTGTAAAATAGAAGTATTAAAAATACACAGGATAAATGGATTCTCAACTTCCCAAACCCACAGTATGTGCTTGGTAGGAAAGGGAGTCAAATGGAAAGTTTTAGAGAATGCCATAAGTGTTGACCAATCCATAGGGAAGTTTAGAATGAAATGTAACCTATAAGGAGTAATACATGGGCCTATACATAATGGAAATGATGGAGCTTATAGGGAAAATTACAATTGAAAACTTGCAATGTGTTTCATAGACTTGCATTCTTGGTAGGAATTTTGATGGTAAAAAAACAAATTTCAAAAATACAACTTGTAAGTTTCAAGTGGGCTTCTCATACAAAGATCATGCAATGAATGAGCAAGTGGAGATATTACATGGAAAATACAATTTAGAAATACAAGTTTTGGATTTGAAAATTTTAACTCATTCACCAATTTTTGGATCCCACAATAGAAAGGATGGTGGAGAAATAAAGTGGAGGTAAAATTTAACAAGTTTTCTAAATAGAAAAAATTAGATAGACTTTTATATCCCATGGAGAGGAAAATATTGATTTCATGGAAGGTAAGGGAAAAGGTACAAATTCCTATCTATAATAATAGGCATGCATCCTCTAATCAATTTGGTCAAGTGGTATCTCTGTGAAGGGAAACACAACCCACATAATGGTAGGTAGGTAGAGGTTGGAAAACCTTATCCAAAATGGAAGATTGAATCATCTAGGTTTAACTTCCTAGATCAAGATGATGGAAGGAAAACAATTAGGTCTCCATTGGCACACTTTCCTCTAAATAAGACATTTAATAATGGGTTTTATAGGTTTCAAAACGATGTGGTAGGAGGTACAAGGTCATATGCAATTAAATTAAGCTGCAAGAACTGTAATCATTCTTTTACTAGAAGGATTTATATGTAAGAACATTTTAATTATCACATTAAATTTGTGAGAAAAACTATTCATTTAAGGCCCCTAGGAAGATATTAAAGGAGCCTAAGTTGATTTATCATGGGAAGTAGAATTTAGAAGGGGTTGCTCCAATGAAATTTAAATATTGTGTCCTTAAATATGTCTACAATGCATGAAGGAGATTTTATTGGTTTGACTTTCATTGAGGTAGTTGCACATGGATTTCCTATGGTAGAAATAAATAATGGAGGACCTATAGACATTAATCAAACATTATAGAATGGTTTATTTATATATCCCCACTATGACAAGGCCATGGCATCTACTCTATATAAACTTTTAGCCAACAAGAATCTATGGTCTGATTACAGACAAAATGGCTTGAGGAACATTCATCTCAATTCATGACAAAAACTTTACAATACATGTCTATCAAGGGTTCCCTAATGTAGGATAAGACATGCTTCTAGATGATGTTGTTTTTAAATACATTTTATATGGCAATGGATATCTCATCAATAAGTAAGTCCAAATATTGAGAATACATCATTACAAGGAGTTAAAAATAGGTTCCAGGGGATTTGTTTAAGGTATAAGTTCAGCATGGTCCTCTACTTAATGAGATACAAATGTAACAAGATATATTAAAATATAATCAATATGAAAAGTCAAAATGGATGAAGTTGTTTTCTCAAGCTACATATAAAGCATGTGTTCCTCCATTTGTGTGCATGCCTGGTAAAGTTTAAGCTTCTTATCTCTGAGTAGTGGGAATAAATAAGACTCATAGACTCCATTTAAGGTTAAGTTAATAAGGATAATTGGTGTTCAAAAATTTATTAATCTTTCTTAGTGAAAATGTCCATGAAACAAGGGCAATGAAGATTATCATTGGTGAATGGTTTAGATCCAAATGCATTATGCATAGAGATAGGTTTTTGTGTTGAGGTATCAAACAAAAAAAGAGTTAGCTTCTAGAAAGATCTTCTCCATGTTACTTTTCAAACCAAGTTGGAGTGGAGTTAGATGGAAAGTCAATAAAGGATGAAGGTACATGCAAAAGGAACACTTGGTGATGTTTGTAATATTAAATGTAATTTACAAAGAATGCAAACTTTCAATTTATTTCTTGAGCTCTAAAGCATACAAAGATCTTAGTGGGAAAAGTAATGTGCAAAAAAAAGTTGTGAAAAATGCATGTTGTAATATGTAGTCAAACTTACCAATCCCTCTAGTAAACTCAAATGGAGGTCCATGAGATATTTCAAAAAGGATTGTAATTTTGTAGTTTTGTAAATGTGTAAATTATAAATTGCACTTAGATTTCCCAAACCCAATGGTTAATATAAAGTCAATATGAGGTCCCAGTTCAAAGAAAAACTTTCAAAGCAAATTGGAATTTTGTATTTTTTCAAAATTCAAATTGCACTTGAAGTTCCCAGATCTACTAGGGAACTTTTGAGGGGAACTACAAATCTAAATTACAAGTTTTAAAATTATAAATTGCAAAGTTGTTGTTGAGTTCCAGATTCTTGCCATATAAGGGAAGTGAAAATTTGGAAATGGAACCCAAAGTTCCCCATAAGGATAAAAAGAAAAAAACAATGAACTTAAGAATTAAATTTTTTTGGCATCAACCCTAAAGAGTCAAAAGGGAAAAAAGAAAAATGTGGAAAGACTTTTTGAAGTGAAAACCAAAAAGGTAAAAAATTAGCAAAGTGTTGTTTTTCTAATGTTTTTCTTGTATCAACTACCTCCATGGAAGGAACGTTACAGGGTTTGAAAGGCCAAGGTGGGTCATTCAAAGCATTTTTTTAAAAAAAACATGAATTTGGAGTATTTTAATACCATCATCACAAGGCAATGGGAATTCTTTGGGATGTATAAGAGGAAGGACAGTTGTCTAGAAGTTTTTAGCTATGCAAATGAATTGTCAAAGGAATGGCCAAGTGGTTAGACATGAATAAAAAGAGCTAGTTTTATTCCCAGGGGAATATTCTCCCTTAAACCTAGCTGTAATGGATTTATATTCAAGCATATCAAGGATTTATTTTAAAATCTCATCATTACAAGGATAGGCAGTTGCTTCAATGATTCCCATCTTCTAGATGGAACATATTGGTAGAGCTTTTAGAGCTAATTACAAGTTTGAAATATTACAAATATTTGGGGTGAGAAATTTGTATTAAAAGAGGGCTTATCATCTTTTGAAAGGTTTTTTTTGGTTTTTATTCTTTCTAGTTCTTAGGCTCTTTCAAATTTTAGGATCATTACTATGTGTGCATTTTATCTCTCTTGCTAAGGTGGTTTTAGTTATACAACCATTACCAAGATCTAAGAGCATTTCATATGTCTCCCCTATTTAATATCAAACTCACCATACTTCTCCCCATGTTAACATTATGAAACAATGATGTATGTCATATTTACTTTAAAGATAATGGAACATAGCTATGATTTGTACTCTTTCCTATTAATGAAATGCAATAATATGTTTTAAAATCTCTATTGATTATATATATGGTTTAATGCTTAAGAATGATTATCATCTTGGGCATATGTTTAGTTATAAACCCCTTTATGCATTTTGATTTTTGAATATGTTGTTGATAACCTCTTAAGGGCACCCTATTTTTATGGATTTGATAGGGAAAAACATCTAAATCTCTAGTTCCAGTGTATGTTATAGGGTTTCAAAAAATCATTTGAATATTTGCATTGTATTGGCACTAATTGATGTAAACTCATTCCTAATAGTTTCCATAGCTTATATTTTAGTCTTTTTCATCTTTGCAAATGAATGATGTCATGCCAATTGAAATAATTAGTCCTACTATTTATAAAACCACACCACCACACCACTCTCTTATACCTACCTAACTCATCATACCTTGTCCTACCCTATAAATAACACACCATATTATACATTTTAAGTACTATTCACCTATATATGCATAAATCTTGCATATATAAAATGTATATGTGTGTTGTTATTTAAATCCCAACATTTTAGTCTTCCATTTATTCCTTTGTTGTTGAAAATTTCTTTAGAAATGAAGGTTGAAATCATGTTTCCATCTATCTTCAGTACATTTTATCTAGCCTAGAGCATTTGTTCATTCCATGTGATAACCCTTCCTATGTGGAGTGTGCAAACTTGGTCATATATGAGTTAGATTTGTGTTCTTGTGTGCCAAAATCCCCATGGAGATTGAATTATAGTATGCCTCCATATGAGAAAGCTAGCCCTTAGGTCCTCCCACCTTGGTTTAGGTAGATCTAATGGTATTAGGGAGATAAACATACCCTTTATTAGTGCTTCCTAGTCATTGTCTGTGTTTAATCCATCTTGATTCCAACCCATTCCCTAACCATAATGACATATTTGCAAGTTTTTCATCTTTTTTTACCATTTTCTCAAAGTGTGCAAGGGTGACTGTAAGAGGTATACAACTGGGAACCAACACCCAACTAGTACCATTACCAAAAAAAATCCCTATCACCTATGTTTTTAGAGACTCTTATAAAGAGTTGTATAAGTTCAGGTTTTAAAAGTTATCTAATTATTATTTTTCTATCTACTATCTTCATCGTCAACTATGTAACACTCTGCTTGCGATGTTTTTGGGGACTTGAAAGATTTTATAAATTGACATCTTATGAATTTATTACAAAGAGTTACAAATTTGTCATGTTTTGAGGAGGTTTCCCTTTTTTGAACATGAATAAAAAATTCTAGTGTCCTTGCTTTCATATCTCATCACTAATTTCAACAAGGTATGGTTTCAGTATGTATCACTGTATATTTATAAATTTTTATATTCTATAAGTTTGCTTCTAGTGGTGACTCCAACATATCATCTGGTTTTAAAGAAAGATCAGTGCCCATTTTCAATTCCTTTAGTTGTGAGTGTTCATTTTCTTGTAAATTTGGAAGGACTAAGATCATCTTTCAAAGGTGACTCATTAAAACATCTTGTGTCATCCTTAAGTGTTCATCAAAGAAGAAGGAGACATGTTTAGAGGCCAATTAAAGGACAAAATTTAGCAACAGAAGAGGGTTTGGACTATCAAAATTATGGTAAACCTAAAATTTTATTTTGTTTAAATTATTATTATTGAATATTATCATATTTATTATAATCATTTAGAGCCTTATAGTCACATTTATTATCCAACACCTTCTCGACTAGTTGAATCTCCTCCTAAGTTTGATCCCCCAAGTCCATCTCACTCACCCCCTCACAAATGTTTTCCATTTGATATTAAACCCACCATTGAACCAATCAAGAGGCATATGGATCCAAATGAGATTTAACATCCTATGTTTAGGATTCCAATATTTATACCAATTAAGTTTGATGAGATGGAAGGCTATCCCAATGAAGTCCTAAATGAATTAAGGAACTGCCTTCCTAAGTTTCAAGGGAATAATGTAGTGATTGGTGATCAACACTTGAGGGATTTTGACATTATCATTGCATATTATGAGGTTGAGAAAGAGGATGTTTTAATTAAGTATTTTTTTCACACATTGGAAGAATATGTATGTGAGTGGTTCAATTCCCTTCCTCCGAGATACATAAGTTCATGGGAAGAAATGAAGAATGTTTTTAAATTTAGCATGGTGATAGAATTAATTCTAGGTTTCTTTTGGAAGAATTTGAAAACATTAATAATAGCCATAATGAGTGTGTGTAATATTTTAATACATGATTTAATAAGACTATGATGAGGCTACCTAAAAATATAAGGCCTAATGATATATCATGCCTCATTAAATATTGTGATGCATTTGACAATAAGGTTACATACTAATTAAGGGACAAGGGTCCTAAAAACTTAAAATTAGAATTCAATATGGCCATCCAAATTTAAAACAAAATAAAGGTTTTGGGTAAACCTTTAAACAATCAAGATGATGTAAAGTTGGTTAATTCATAAAAAACTTAGTCCACTAAGACAACCAACCTTGAGGAAACTATGAAAACCTTAGCATATATTGTTAAGGAGATGTCCTATAAGATGGCTAGGGCTAAGAATGGGATACCTCATGGATCTACAAGTTAGGAGAGAACTCAAAATCAAAATTAAGCACAAGGGAGTCCTGATTTCCACATTAGGGATAATGGCAGAGGGAAGAGGTATACCCATGATGATAAAAATAATAGAAATCATAATAAAGGGGCTAGAAAGGAAGTTCTTGATCCATTAAATTCCAAAGTGAATGTAGTAAATTATGACCTTGACAATAATTGGTGTGATAAATGCTTCCTTCCACATCCTCTATGTGATACTACTAAATGAATTGATGAAGATGAAAAAGACCCTAAGTCTACATCTGATGATGAGGTGATCTTGATGATTTATTTTTAAGTCTCTCAAAGAAAAATGTTTACCTCCATAGAATTTGTAAGTGATACTAATATTGATTAGTTTTGGAGTATAGTCAAAAGGGTATGTGTCTCATCTCTTGAATTTCTTTGTGATGTTAACAAGACAAAAACATATGAATTGCCTAATCTTGATTTTGAATTATTACATTCTATGATGATTAATAAATGAGATTTGGTGATTCCTTCAATTGAGGACATGAAAATACTAATTAATAAAATATTTTCCCAAGATAAAGAGTATATCTTGAGAAGTAAGAAATAGGTTGCTACTCCTCAAGACACTCCCCCATAAATCCAAGTATAATGGATGCAAGTAAATAAGTTATTAAAAGTACAATAGTTCTAAATTCTTCCAAACTTGAACCTATCTGCAAAAATTTTACACCATGAGGTGCTCTAGCTAAGAATAGATTAAGGGTGTGAGAGATGTTAGAACAAATCCACCGTTGAAGACTTGTTAAAAATGTTAATCCATCCTAGCTTATTCCACTCTTGAATTTGAGTGACTATATTATGATTGAAGGTGTTGTCACCCTTCATCCTAATACTCCCCTTCCTCGGTATATCATGTGTGATATGGTCCAAGTGTTGATCCAATTAAAGATCACCATGCCACTTGTTGAATTATTATGAATGCTTAAACATAGGAAGATGGAATTTGAATATTTTGAATTTGGTGAAAACAAAGCTACAAATGAGATGACTTCACCCCAAAAACTCCTAGATGATGATGAAGAATGAGGTGAGGCTATTGAATTAGCAATATAGGTTTATTTGGGGAATACATTAGAATAAATTCAATTGAATGTGGATCCATTTTACACAACCCTATTGATTAATGGTCTAATTATTTATAAATATATGTTTGATTATAGATATTCTTACAATGTGATGCCCTTAGGTGCCCTTAATGATGTTAGATTTAAATAATATCAACCTTTGGCAAGTGATATGTCATGGATTCATGAGAGGTTCTAGTTGTTGGACAAGTTAAAGGGTTGGTAGTGTAGTTGGAAGTTCAACCAAGTATTTGAATATGAACATGGTAGTTAAGGACTGTTTGACTAAGTGGTAGATGTTTTTGTCATGAAAGTGAGCTGGTGGCATGGGTGGAAGTTTAAAAATATACCTTTATTATGCTACCATTCCATTAGAGGGTAAAATGGTCAAACATCATAGAGAGATTAAGATACTTCATGTATTTGAAGATCTAAAATGTACTCTAAATGAAGTGTTGTACATGTATGTAGAGCTAGGTAACTTCATTGGGAATGTGGATGTTTTTGAACAATCAACTAATCTTAATGTTAGATTTGATAATGAAAGTGATGATGTTTAGAAAATTATGTTTGACAGAGTTTGTTCCTATAATAGAAATAGAGCTAGAGTTGTTTTTTATGCCCCTAATAGTAAATCATTTTAGCTCTCTTTCAAGGCATCATTTGAGTCCATGAATGACATTGATAATAATGAGGCACTCTTTCTTGTTACTCACTTAAATTCAATTGAGAAAAAATCTTACTTACATTTGATGAATAAATACCAAGATTGCTTGGTTTGATCTTATCCAGATTTTAAATCATGTACAAAGGATTTGTTTCAACATATCATCCTAATACAACTTAACAGCAAACCTTTCAGGAAAATGCAAAGATCTATTGGCCTTATCTTGGCCACCAAGTTATTGGAAGAGTTAAATAAATTAAGGGATGATGAGATACAGGAGCCACCAATTAATGGAAAACATTTGAAACAATTCCATGACTGATTCCATGATTGTGTATATTAATGTATAGTGTATAATTCTATTTCCTTGTTATTTTTTGCACCTTTACTTTGGGCCTTGTTTGTATAACTCCTTTTGATGTTTTTTTTCATGTGTTCATTTTAGATCCTCCTAATATATATTTTTTAGTCTACCCTTGCCTAATTAATCTTTCATGGGTGTTTTCTATGAAATTTTCAAGTGTTGACTCTAAGGCCCAATGGATTGGCACCTAGTATTCTTTTCTAGGGTTCATTTCATACTTGTAGGGGGTGCACATCCTCAGGTGAGAGCTATTGTTAGTTCCCAAACTTTAAATAATCATTTATGACTTTTTTTGATATATTAATACTTGAATGTTTAATTTTTGCTTCATATTTACAAGTGTGTTCACTTAGATAATCCAAAATTCCCTTTCTATAATTAATATTGTATAAATACTGCTCTAATGTTCGTGTCATGAAAATCCTGTACAATCCCAATTCTAGATAATATCTATTATTTTTGTGTTTAATAATTAATTTGGTTGTAGGATCCATATAACTACAAAGTTTATGAAAATATGATGGGTAAAGAAACATGCCAAAATCAATTATTAAAAGTGCAAGTTGAAAATTATGGTCAACTCTTCCAATCCCACTAATCAATGTGGAGGAGAAGACTAGCAATGAAAAAATCTCAAAAAATGTAAGTCCATCCCATAGAGGGAGAGTCTACATGAAAATTCTAGCAATTAAAAAATTAATGTTTTCAAATAATACATTGGCCACGTAAACTAAGGGTCCACATTGGAGAAGAAGGTTTGAATAAATATTGAAACCCACACCATTAGTGATTTCCATGTGGAAATTTTAAAGAAGAAAAATGAATTCAAGTTTTGTTTTGGCTTAGAGACACATGGGCTTAGGAAAAGGTTAGTTGAACTTTAACGTTAAACAACAATTTTGACTAATTTAGAACTTGAAAATGATGCTTGAAATTTTGTGGGATATTTTTTGGGGAAATCAAGTTGTAAAAGGTAAGATTGGAATTTGCAATGTACAAATTTCATTGAAGTTTACTTAATCTAAAACACACAATGAAGTAGGACTTGATGAAAAACTCAATGGGTAATGCATATGTCAAATGTAAGTATTAAAAATACACATTGTAAATGGATTCTCAAATTTTGAATCCCAAAACATGTGTTTGGTAGAAAACAGAGTCAAATGATAAGTTTTAAGGAATGCCATAAGTGTTGACTAGTCCACATGGAATTTTAGAATTAAATACAACCTATAAGGATTAATGCACAAGCACATGCATAATTGAAATGATATATCTTATCAAGGAAATTATAATTTATAGTTTGCAATTGCAAACTTGTAATGTGTTACATAGACTCCCATTCTCAATGGGGATTTTGATGGAAAAAAAAACAACTTTCAAAAATGAAACTTTTAAGTTATAAGTAGATCTCCCATACCCACAACATGAAATGAATGAGTACGTGGAGATATTAGGTAGAAAACTAAGTTAGAATTGCAAGTTTTTGAATTACAAATTTTAACTTGTTTACCAATCTCTAGGTCTCACAATAGAAATGATAGTGGAAAAATAAAGTGGAGGTTTAACTTAGAAAGTTTGATAAATTATAAAATATAGATAGACTTTTGGATCCTACAAAATGGAAAATGTTGATTGTATGAAAGGTAAGAGAAAAGGTAAAAAGGTCCAACTGATAGAATAGGTACATATCTAATCAATTTAGTCAAGTTGTAGCTTTGTGAAGGGCAATCCAACCCACATAATGGTAGGTGGGAAGAGGTTGGATAACCTTCTCCTAAATGGAAGATTGAATCATCTAGTTTTAACTCCCTAGACCAAGATGATGGAAGAGAAAAAACTAGGTCTCCATTAGCACATTTTCCTCCAAATAAGGCATTTAATAATGGGCTCTCCAGGTTTCAAAAGGATGTAGAAGGATGTACAAGGTCATATGAAGCTACATTAAGCTACAAGAATTATGATCACTCTTTTATTAGTAGGATTTATATGGAAGAACATTTCAACTATCATTTTAAATGTGATTAGGAAAAATGTCCATTTGAAGCCTCTTGGAAGATATTAAAGGAGCTGAAGTTGATTCATCATAGAAATTAGAATTTACAAGGGGATACTCCAATGAAATATAAGAAGTGTCTCCTTTAAATTTAGTAGCAAAGTGATGAACACAAAATAAATTATCCCACATAAAAAATGTAAAACATAGGTTTCAATAGATGTAAAAAATAAGGGCAAGGGGTGAGATTATAGATGACGATTCAAAAATATATCTACAACACCTGAAGGAGATTCTATTGGTTTGACTATCATTGAGGAAACTTCTCTTGGATTGCCTATGATAAAAACAAAGCATGGAGGACCTATGGATATTCATTAGACATTACAGAATGGTTTATTGATATATTCCCACTATGATAAGGCAACTGCATTTGTTTTGTACAAACTTGTAGCTGACAAACATTTATGGTCTGATTGTAAACAAAATGTCTTAAGGAAAATTCATCTCTATTCTTGATGAAAACATTGCAAGATATATCTATCAAAGGTTCCCCAATGTAGGAGAATCCATGCCTCTGAATGATGTTGTTTTTCATAAATTTTTATATGGCACTGGATAACTCATCAATACAGAAGTCTAAATTTTGAGAAGATATCATTGAAAAGAGTTAAAAATAGGTGCTAGGGGATATATTTAAGGTTTAATTTTAACATGGCCCTTTAACTGATGAGATGCAAATGTAACAAGATATATTGGAATATATTCAATATGAAAAGGTAAAATAAATGAATTTACTTTTTCAAGCTACATATAAAGCATATGTTCCTCCATCTATATACATGCTTAGTAAATTTGAATCATCTTATAAATGAATAGTGGTAATAATGAAGACTCAAAGATTCCATCAAAGGTTGAGTCAATAAGGACAATCAATGTTTAAAATGTTATTAGTCTTGTTTATTTTAAATGTTCATGAAAGTAGGGAAATGTATATTTTTGTTGGTGATGGTTTAGATCTGACAACATTGTGCACAGAGATAATTTTTGTGTTGAGGTATCAAACAAAGAAAGAGTTGGATTCTAGAAAGATATTCTATATGTTACTTTTCAATCCATGTTGGAATGGAGTTGAATGGAAAATCAATAAAGGATGAAGGGACATGCAAAAGGAATGCATGGTAGAATTTTTAATAAGAAATACAATTTACAAAAATACAAAATTACAATTTGTTTCTTGAGCTCCAAAGCCCATGGAGATATTAGTGGGAAAATTAATGCGCAAAATAAAGTTGTGAAAAATACAAGTTGTAATATGTATCCCAACTTCCCAATCACACCAATAAATTCAACATAATAAAATTCAACTCAAATAGAGGTCTATGGGAGATTTCAAAGAGGAATGCAATTTTTCATTTTTGTAAATGTGTAAATTACAAATTGCACTTAGATCTCCCAAACCCACCAGTCAACATAAAGTCAGTATGAGGTCCCAGTTTAAAGAAAAACTTTCAAAGCCAATTTCAATTTTGCATTTTCAAAAATTGTAAATTACACTTGAAGTTCCCAGCTCTACTAAGGAACTTTTGAGGGGAACTAGAAATTTGAATTGCAAGTTGTAAAATTACAAATTGCAAAGTTTTTATTGAGTTCTGGATTCTTACCATAAAAAGGAAGTGAAAATTTGGAAATGGGACCCAAAGTTCCCCATAAGGATAAAAAATGAAAAATAATGCACTGAAGTATTAAATTTTTTTGGCAGGAACCCTAAAAATTCAAAAAGGAAAAAAGTAAAATGTGGAAAGGCACATTGAATTGAAAACCAAAAATGTAAAAACTTAGATAAGTGTTACTTTTCTAATGTTTTTCTTGTATCGACTACCTCCATGGAAAGAATTTTATAGGGTTTGAAATGCCAAGGTGGGCCATTCCAAGAATATTTCTCAAACAACCATGGATTTCAAGTACTCCAATACTAAAATCACAAGGTAATGGGAATTATTTTGTGTGCATGAGAGGAAGGGAATCTTTCTATAAGTTTACATCTATGAAAATGAGTGGTGAAGACATGGCAAAGTGGTTACAAATGAAGAAAAAAATTGGTTTTGCTCCCAAGGGAATATTCTCCCTCAAACCTACCTACAATAGAATTCTAGCCAAACATATCAAGGGTTTTTTTAAAAATTTCATCATTACATGGATAGGTAGTTACTTCAATGATTCCCATCTTCCAACTGGAGAATTTAGTTTAAACTATGAGAGTTAATATCAAGTTTACAATATTGTAGATATTTGGGGTGAGAAATTTATATAAAAAGAGGGTTTGTCCTCTTTTTAAAGGTGGTTTTTGGTTTGTGTTCTTTCTATGTCTTAGGCTCTTTCAAATTTTGAGATCCTTGTTGTGTGTGCATTTTGTCTCTCTTACTAAGTGTTTGTAGTTGTACATCCATTAGCAAGTTATGAGAGCATTGTATATGTCTCCCCCATTCAAGAGAAAACTCACCATGCTTTTCCCCATGTCAACATTCTAAAATAATGATGCATGTAAGATTTAATTTCAATATAATGGAGAATAATTATGATTTGTACTCTTTCCTATTAATTAATTGCAATAATATGTTTTATAATCTCTATTTATTGGATATCTAGTTTAATACTTATGAATTTTTGTCATCTTGGACATAGATCTCAGTTATAAACCCCTTTATGCATTGTGATTTGGAAATATGTTATTGATAACCTCTTAAGGGCAGCCTTAGTTTATTATTTGATAGGAAAATGCATCTAAATCTCTAGTTGTAGTGCATGCTATAGGGTTTCAAAAATCATTTGAATATGATTATTGTAATTACACCAATATCTGCAAACTCATTCCTGATAGCTTCCATAACTTGTATTTCAGTCTATTTCATCTTTAAAAATGAATTATGTCATGTCTATTGAAATAATTCCTCTTGTTGTTTAGAAAACCACACCATCGCACCAATCTCTCATAACTACCTAACTCATCCTACCTAGGATGTCGTACCATACAAATAATACACCTTATTACATATTTTAAGTTTTATTTTCCTATAAATGTATAAATATTGCATATATAAAATGTATCTATGTTTTTTGATTTAAAAACCAACATCATAGTCTTTCATTTGGCCCTCTATTATTGAAAAATTCTTTAGAATTGAAGGTTTTAATCATATTTCCATCTATCTTTAGTAGATTGTGTTTAGCCTAGAGCATTTATTCATTTAGTGTGGCAAACCTTCCTAATTGGAGTGTGAAAACTTGGTTATGCCTTGGTCATATTTGTGTTCTTATGTACCAAAAATCCCCATCGAGATTGAATTTTAGTTTTCCTCCATGTGAGCAAGCTACCCCTTAGGTCGTCTCACCTTGGTTTAGGTATGACTGCATACTTACACATCCTAACACTACAAACAATGGGGGAATTACTTCTTATTTACCTCTTCGCATGGCATGAGGATATAACAACCATTTTTAATGGAAATGGTCACCCTTACCTCACTGACATTTTAAGTACCTTACCATAAAATCAATAATGCCAAGATTTATGCTAGACCAATAATTAATATCTATTAGCTTGGGTGTCCCTTTTATAACTTTAAAATGACTAAAATGGTGTGTTGTATTCACCTTTTCTAGCACATGATTCTTAAAATATTAAAACTTGGGTATAATATTTTATATGACTCATAATTCCACTTATTTTAAATTAGAATTGATTAACTACTTTTTTAATAGGTTTACCATCCCCAACCAGCTCTTACCTTAGTAGAGTTCATCAACAAGTTACTATTTTTAGCATATTCTCTTTGAAATTACCAATTTCTAGCCACCCTTGTAGGTGTGTATTTTAAATCATGATGAATCAAGTGTTATAGGCTATGGTGATCAAATTTCACCTTAATGCCTAACAACAAGAATGTTTTCCCAAGCATAGTTTACAACTATTATAAAATAGAGATATTCATAATTCTTAATTTACATATAGAATCTAGGATCAATACTTTTATAATGAAACAATTATTTGTTTAACCATTCTTTGTTATTGCAAGTATAATTCATCACAACAATCTACAATTTTTTTATAATAGCAATTGCAATAATCCCATCCATCTAGATTATTCAATAAATTTTACATAATTTGAAAGATGTTTTCAATTATTTCATGTCATGCCATATGCATGAACTTATTCACATTCATCACATTTTTTAAGAAAAAGGTAACAACCTAGACTCTTCAGGTCATTATTCATTTAATATTCATTGTTCATGGGTTAGTGCAATGTCTTGTAGCAACCACATTATACATTGGAGAAGCCATTCCAGGCATCCACATGTAACCCCAAGGTTTACAACATGTCTCCATTATTTATGAGCTCACATGATGGTCCAAGGATCCTAATTCCACCATCATTTTATTTTCCCATAGAGGGAATTCACCCAACTTTTATTTCTCCTTCAAGGAGTCAAGTGGGTACCTAAGATTATTTTTTTTAATGAACTAATCAAGGATTTACATCACTCTTTTCAAGCCATTAGCATACATTTCAATCATGCTAAATAAGTAATGGAATATTCATTCCAAAATATTACCTTCATGTAAAAATAACATTACCTTAATTGCATCATGTTTGTACTAACAACCAACATGTGTCTACGCTTTATCAAGTTTAACCTTGCTATTAATGCATAAAATTCCAATACTCAGGACCAAATAGTGCCTCACAAGCACTTATTGTTAATTTAGATTACATCATGGTTTTGATTAGCCAAAAAAACAACATATTTACCATTATGTAAAATAACTACTTACCATAGTAGCCAATTACTTGGTCACTAAGCCTTACCTTCATGCCACCCAAGTGACAATTAACCTGTAAACAAACTTGCCCAACCACGATCAACTTAACATGTCAAGATATTTTGCTCAACTTACTACCACTTATCACAAGAGTGTTATAGCTACTCTTTTTTTTATAATTGAGCATTTCATTGCAAAATCATATTAACACATTCACTTCATATAAGGAGAATATTATTCATTAAAAGAGCAATCATGCTTTTAATCTTCTAAAATTAGAACTAGCCAATAGACACACTATGTTATAGCCAAATTTATTGAAAAAAAACTATGGAAACATATTTTTGTCATAACATGCCACCATTATTCTCTTGATTACAACATGACTACCAACATTAATAATAACCACACTCATTTTAGAGGGATTTCTATAACTATTTATTAGGAATAAAAAATTCTAATTACAATAAGGGCAGTCCTTGAAAACCTATGAATCTCATAATAAATTCCTTCATGTTGTCATAAAATTAGGTACAACACAAGAGGTCTCCACATAACTTGCTATATATTTTTGCAATTTCTACTCATACTGAGCATTGATAAAAATTGAAGCCATAGGCTTCAATAGTTTTCCAAGGTTTTTGTGATGATAAATAGAAACTATCATATAACATAACTCATATATATTTTAAAAAACTATTTTAAAATCAATTTATAAAACAAAAAAACAATAGTTCTTGCCCATAGGACCAGTAATGGTTATCAACAACCATTCATGTTTCAACATTTTTTCGATGGACCGAGATGTTCCCTTTATAAGAAGAGTTTTCAACCTTAGCTAACTTACATAAGTAAATTAGTGGTTCATCTAATAATTGGCCCTCTAGGTTTAATTTTAGCCCTTAGTCCTCCCAAAAACATAACATCCAAAGTATCATATGATGACTTACTCGCACAAGTCAGTTAATGGATATTGAATAGTTATTACTTTATTATAATATCATAAACTATGATACTAGATAAAATAACCCAAAAAAATTGGAATTGCATTATCAAAGTAAGTTTAGGACTATGTATAGGGCCCACTACTTAGCTTGTTGATGCAAACAATGTTTTACTCAATGTACTCTTGTATACACACCCAAAATTGGAGGTGGTGAATCAAAACACACAACCAAATATAAACACCAAAAAAGTATGTTATGGTGAATAAGGTGGATAGGAAGAAAACATGGGGTTTAGGGCGTATCAATGTGAAAGTACATAGATAAGTCTTGATCTCAATACATAGATCTAACATTTTGCATAGGACTGTTTATGGGTCCGTAACCCTAGTTGAACATATTTTTTTTCCTTTTTAGTGTGAGGTTAAACATTGTGTGTGGGTACATGGTTCTTTTCAATGTAACTATAATACCAATTTACATAGCAAATATTATTATTGGATCATAACATGTTCATGAATGAGAACTATGGGTTTGTTAACTAAAATAAAAAGGATTATGCATAGGTCCTAAGATGCTAATCCAAATTACAACAACAAGAAGTTGAGAAAATTACATACAAATTAACATTAATGTCCAATGATTATCTTGAAGAAATGATTACTAACAAAGTAAAAATACATTATTATTGAATAGGAAGGTAATGGCGTGTCCTAGGCAATTGAACCATTTCTAGCTATCGAGGGGATGTAACCTCCTCTCTAGCTCATGGGATCATAACACCATTGCCTTCTTAGTTTAAGGTTCAATAGTCATCCACATGTTATTTTGGAATATAGAATAGAATTAATTTACTCATAAAAATACTGGAGCTCAGAATAAATTATGTGATTATATAACTCGAGACTAGTCTATTAATTCATTCAAATATGTAGACACTTTATCAACTAAAATGAATTGATAAACAACCTTATGCACGAATCAAATTATCACCATATGTGATATACTGTATAAGTCATAGAATCTCTTTATACTAAGAAGTCATATCTTTTCAATGGTAATTATGTTTATAATTAAATTCATCCTTCATCATAGTATTAAAGATTAATGTATCCATTAAATACAACACCAACCATCAATGATTTCTAAGTAGTACCAACCAACAACCTTCATCTCATAGTTAATAAACTTATATATAAATACAAATTAATACCAACACATTGCAATGAGAATGATAATTAGCATAGTAAATTAAGAGGGTGATACTATCAGTATTTTAAATAGGATCCTTGATCTAGATCATTATACACTAATACTCTACCATTAATAGTTTAATAATCAAACAAAACCCTAATTGAAAGATAAAATAATAACCACTTACACCAAATCTTTATGTACATTAAAATTAATCAATTTCATCAACAAGATTATTTATCAAGAATTTATAAATATTACCAACTAACAACTTTATGCTCATAAGTAACAAGATCTCATATTGCTATTTTCACATTACAAATAATAATAGAGGTAGCATATGCAATTGAGGGGATGCTACCTACCAAGGATTCTAAAATGAATCCATGGATTGGATCGTTGCACCCTATTTTTTAACCTTAAGCATTAGATAAATTTTGTCACAAAATTAATTAAAAAGGAATAACAATATCTTCTTACAAGAACTCATTAGTTTCATAGTAATTAATAAATCTAATCAATATGACCAGTTAGGATTAATTCCCAATTTACAACCAAATACCATACTATTTTTTTAGTTATGGGTAGTTATGAGATGATTCATTTGCACTCAAAAGGGTAATCTTATTCAAAGGAAACAACTCATCCTAGTCCAAAAAACTTACTCTAATAAAGAGGATAATAAACTATCCTATAATTATTCTTTTTATAATTACAAATCGAAGAAATAAAACAACATGGGATTTCAACTCGATCATGTATTCTATATATCTAGTAAAGGGAAAGCAACTAAAATCAAGAATAACATCATAGGGAGCTTTGCCTAAAAGGTACACATAATGGTGTAAGGAATAAAATAAAAATTAATGTGGAACAATTTAACATAGTCACAATAAAAAAAGATGTGGGTAGAGATACATAAAGAACAGAAATTAAAATACACAAGAAGATGGGATTTAACGAGGTTCACCCAATGTGGCCTACATACACTAATAAACACTTGTTAAAATCTTATTAATATCCAAAAAGAGTACAATCCACTCTTAGATCAGTCTTCTCACAATTACAATGAACAAATATTGTTAAGAGCTATACTTGAAAAACTCTCCTAAATTTAAACTTGAATTCACATGCTTTGTTCGCCTCCTCAAACTTAGTTCTTCCTATATATATTACCTACTATATGTCCATATATATAATTACATCAATGGGTAACTAATATACCGGTTTTACAAAATAATGGGTACCAAAACCATGGGCCAAGTCAACCCATAATGGTTCCCCATTAATCATGGGTGATGACACCACACATATACAAGTATAGATAAACCACGTATTTATACTCCCAAAAATATACATTGTGTATAGTAAATTTTAATGTACAATATTTGAAATAAATTTTAATGTGTAAATAGGCTCCATAACATAAAAAATGGAATAAACTAGCTTACACATCCTTTAATACTATCCCATACCAAACTTGTATAACTATTGTAATTTTGTCCATAATGTTATATACATAAGACAAAAGTAATTCTATTAGGCATCCTATCTAGTTTAAGAACATGAGGTACCCATATTATTCATAAAATTATCCAGTTACCTCGATTTCTTCAAGAAATCAAATGTATGCATAGGTTTATTAAGATATGATTACATTCAACCACTAATAGTCCTATTACTAGTATTATGAGTTTTAAAGACAATAGAGGAGTTTATAAATTTTTCAAGCATAAGTAGTTGTTAATGCCACAAGTATGCCAAGTAGGTTTCAATTAAGAAAAGGGGTCACTTATCATTAAATTTTTTAGCATCCATGCCATCAATTGTAGTAATAGGGATTATCTATCCTAAGAATAAATGGATAGAATCCAATGGAATATAAATCACCTTACACATTATTAAAAAAAAATGTAATATACAAAAACCAAGATAAACCTAACACTAATAATATTCACCCAAGTTTAATGTTTATGTACTTTCAATGCACACTTAAGCATTATACACTTCCTCATATTTAGAATTAATAACTCGCATAACTATACAATGATATTATTATTTCTATTAATTAGCATAATTATATTAGTCGTGATATCTAATAATTATGAAAGAGCTTAATATGAACCAAAAATCCTCACAAAGTACATTAAGTAGGCTTGTATTGTTCCTTATTACTTTAAATAGATTTTCAAATACTTATAAATATGAATACAAGAGGAATGACCAACATACTATAATTTACAACTAAAATCTATAAAGTACATCTAAGAACTTCATCTTCAAAACCACATAATACCCAATAAATGTTATTAAACAAAGAAGTAACTATTATATTTACTTGAAACACACATGTCATATTTCTTATTCTAATGAGAGAGAACCAACATACTCCTAAATCAATAGAAGTATATAAGATATGTAACTCTTACACTAGTTAACAGATGATACAAGATGTCAAATATCAATAAAGGTGGATTAAACATAACATATATGGCTCCTAAAACTATAATCAAGATGGCATGTTAATAAATTCATGCACAAGAGATGTTATGGGACTCATACAAAAAGTACAACCCCATGTAACTATTATAATGTGCCCATTTATATGGTGGCCCTAACCACAACATATATCAACTGGATGGAAAACTTTAGTAATCAAGTGTTTAGGAGAGGTTTTAAGCATGGAAAGAGATACTAGGCCATAAAATGACTCATAACAACAATCAACAAAACATGATATATCCATAAGATGAATACCAAAAGTTATAGTTGAATTGAATAACCATGTCTTCACAACAAAATACAACTATTTGAACAAATGCAAGGCATATATTTAAAAATCATGGAAACTAAATTAATGAAAAATTAGAACCCATAAAATTCAATATGGCCTTGATTGGGATATTATCTTAGTATATATCTCAACTAATGAGTTTACCAAACTGTTTATCATGCATCTAGTAATAAAATCAATCTACTAATGACCAAATAACTCCTTATACACATCTAATAGTGAGATGTCAAGATATTTCAATGGACATATTTATGCAATGAAATCTTTTAAAACCAAAAGGGATAAAATTCAAAAACTTCCATTATTTATCTACAATTAACATTATCCCAACACCCTAGGAAGGATACATTCATAAAAATCACTGCATCAAGAAAGTGAATAATATCACATCCATTAAATTATGTCACTCACAAATCAATCCTAATATAATTTAAACTCCATGATCTAAACTCATGACCTCTTACATAAGAGAACAAATTATTAGTGAAAGAAATTAAGGTCAAATTGAAATCATATTAATGTTTAGTCATATACATTTTCCAATACCAAAAAGGACTACACCATAAAGCCCCAAATCAAATGAATTCATATCCATACAAGATTTGATTGGGATTCACTTAATTTTTGATGAAATAAAACCCAAATAAAAAACAATTTATCAGTTCATCATGAAGTCCTATGACTTCATAAATAACCCATGATATATAAATAAAAGAAAATGTTAGGATAAATTAATAATGGATATTAAAAATGTATCCCAATTGGAAACTTAAAAATTTAAACCAATTTCCAAAATTTGTAATTAATTTCATCACCCTTGTCAAGGTTGAATGAAATATTCACCATTGACCAGTTTAATAAAGGTTTAAATCCATTCCACACATGAAGCCAACAATAACACACATAGTTTATAATTGAGGTCAATCACTCCTTTCACTCAAAAACACAAAATAAAAATAAGGGATGTCATAATTATTCTAAGGAACCCAAAGGTATTCCTATAATAGTTTTAAAATAAATCTAGCATCTAAGGTAATAATAACCCACAAATCATGATAACCAATGGCACTCACAAATAACAAGATCCATAAATCCATAAAAGGAGCAGTTTATTTCACATTACATGTCCAAATAATGCTTTTTGTGGCTCAAAATAAAAATCCTTAGTTTTAAAATTGATAAATACAAAATGAAAACAAAACTTATAGTCAAAAAACTAGAAATATAATTGCTTTTCAGTCTTACAAATCTAGTATTAATTTTATGGCATGAATAACCACCTAGAGGAGAGTAAAAACCCATTTACCATGTATATCTTAGAATTCCACCATAGGAGAGAGTCCCCTTTTATAAGTATAGGCCTTATTTTCTTTTATTCACCCCCTTTAAGGAGTGATGACCCTTGTTTCTCTACCCCCACCATGGCCTCATAAAAATTGCCATTATTCCTCTCTCTCCCTAGCTCTAACTCTCCCCACCAAGCCCTCTTCAAATTCATCAATGGTTTCCTAGTTTTTCCATGATAGTGGAACCATGCATCCACAAAGATAATACAAAATTATCAATGGAGAAAACTTAAGTTGGTGGAGTGGGAGGAAGAGCCGTCATGGCCAAAAACAATATTTTAATGTCAACTCTCTTACCAAGATCCAAACATAATTATAATATAAGTCAACCCATTAAGGTTTTCATCAAATCATGACTAACTTAAGAGGATCTAACCTCTATATGCCTATGTCAAAGCCTACATGGATCCTATTTACCAAGGCTACACCTAATTCACCAAGACCAAGTAATGACATTTAAACTTGCAAAATTAGTTAATATTCATTATGTTATTGATTTAAGCTTTAGGGTTTGACTATGTAAATCCTATTTTTAGATTAAAAGGATGATATGTCTAAATAATTTATAAAATATGCAATAATTAAGTATTTATTTGTTATGGATTTTGACTTTTTTTTAATTTCTAAAAATAGAAATAAATAGGCATAAATATAGACTTATATGAAAACTATCATAGATGATCTAGGTTTTGAAAGTGTAAATCTAGTCACTTCTAAGTGTCAAACAAGATCTAGTGTTCATCTACTCATTGGACAGTAACAAATAGTATGGATAGTAAATCCATAATTGTGTAGTGTCCTTGAAGTGGTGGTAGTGTCCCCTTTGTAAGATTGTTTCTATTTTTTGGAGCACTTGCACATGTGCTTTTAGGTCTTGTTCCTATATGCACAAAACTTGGAGCTTTTTCTTATGCCTATGGAACTTGATCTAGTGTGAAAACCCTAATCTTCCTCACAAGTATGGCATGAACAATAATTCTGTGTGTGTTAGTAGGATATAATGGACATCCTCAATACCCCACTATGTAGAGAGTATCCTACATACTAATACTCCAAAGAGGGATCAATCTCGATGTAGTCCTCCCACATAGTGCTAGATGAAAGTGCAACTGAATTCTATAATGAGAGTGGGCTTGGATTATTTGAATGTGATTGAGGTTTAAAATGTTTAAAAATTAGGCTTAGGAATGATATAGATGGTATTATGCATAATCAAGGTAGAATAGGGACAAAATACATTGATTTTGCTTAGCTTTGTCTTTGGTTTGAATAATTTTTGTATCTATTTTTCATCTAGTGAATAGAGGTGAATTAGACTTATATTTATAGGGTTTTGTTGCTTATGTAGATAAGAAAATATGCTTCAGCTAACCTTATGAGGGGCACACATTTTAAAAGGTATCTATTGGGAAGATATAAGGCTAAAGATAGTAACACCCAGTTGGGGAAACTAGTGCCATGTGGCTATAGTATCCCAAATATGATGATAATGTCCTATTGGTAGAATGTTGAGTAAGTTGGGTTGGGATCTAAGATAACAATTTCAGGACTATGTTTTGGCTAACTATAGGTTATTATGGTCTATTCAATGATAGTAAAAGTGTTTCTAATGCTCTTAGGATGTCTCTAAGTTGAAGATATGAATAGAGTAACTCAAGAAACACTCTTATAATCCACTTACCCCTTTTAAGTGATTGCATTGCCCCCTTTATGTTAGTAATGCAACAAAGTGAAATGACTAGCATAAAGGAAAAGAAGCATACCTAGACTTATCTTAGAAGTGAAGCCCATGTAGATGAATTTGAGTATGTGAATATATATTCGTGTATGTGAAACATGGTCCAAAGCAATGTCATGTAATGAAACATGTAAAAATTAGTCCTTATTTAAGAGATGATCAAAAGTAATAGACTATGGTAAATAATGTAACTAAGTAAAGATAGGTAAAGAGTGAGGAAAGGAATGAATGCACCTCATTTGGTACATGAACCAATATATGAACCTGGTGATAAAATATGTGTGAGTGTACATAGTGATCATATGTTTGAATAACTTAGACTAAACTAATGGCTTGCTCAGTCCTTAAATGGGTGGCTCAATAAATCAATCTAGTTTTGAATGCATCATTATCTACCTATGGTCAGTGGATCCAAATATCTATGAATATCTTGTATAAAATTTGTGTGTCTAACCCTCTAATGTAAGTTACTCAATAACTTAAGTAGGTCATGTATCCATCATTTACCACATGTTTGAAGTAGATGCATCTGTAATTGAACCATGTGAAGTGATAAAAGTATATAACTGAGTAAATCTAAATCTATATTTGTCTCTACAACCACTCAAGTCTATTAGGTGGCTCTAGGCCACTCAAGAATACCAAACACCACATATAGAGTGAGGAATGAAATTGGTGACAAGCTAAAAAGTGATATCAAGTGTATATATCATAGATAATGACATGGAGTTTGCCATTCCATCTAATCAACATGTGTGTAGCTGAGTGTATAAAAATTAATGTGTTTCATACATGCAACCAATATAGTACTTAAGTATATTGAATCTAAAATGAGTATATAATAGTTGAATCTATGTAAATGACCTAAATGTGGGGATGATCATGCCATGCATGATGACCCCAAATCTGAGCTAAAATGAATGAATTTGAGTAAAATCTGAACATAATTATCAAACTTGTTATTGTATCTAAGCAAATATGTATTACACCTAGTGTACTGGTCTAAATGATTTGGTTTGGTAACTGGACATTAAATCCCTATAGTGGATACTATCACTCTATGTTGCTAGCATCTCAATACGGGTGTTAATATCTTCCTGGTTTAATTTTTTAGTGATCTAAATTGAATTGTTTTAGATTAAGGTAAAAATAGGTTTTGAAGGGACCCCGAAACCCTGATACAAAGATAGAAAGATGAAGCATATACGACCATAGGAAAAACCTAAAACCTACTATAGAGAAGTAGCATAAACATGTTTTATATGGACCTGAAACCACCTAAAAGACCACAAGTCAAAACCCAAGTTTTACATAGACCTGGCTACACCATAGTCAAAAGATTACAAAAAACCAGGGAACAGGACCAGATAACACAACCAACTAGAAGAACCAGGCTATTCTTCCAGTTCCAAAATCATTTTCACTATTTCCTTACCTTTCATAGTAGTATCCCGAATGGCAGTATCCACCAACATGGCTCCCTCTTGCATAGATTTCTTTCTTGAGCTCTGTCTCATCCTCTTGCTAGGCCCCTCCAAGGATTTGATCTCTTCATTAGCTCTTTTTCCAATATTAATAGTTGTAGCACATATGTTAGATGTAACTTCCTCCATTTTCATTCTGCTCTCCTTGATGAGTTCCCTTAGGTTGTTTTCATAGTCTTTGAGCTTGATGGGGATGTCTCTCATTTATTTTTCCATGTTATTGATTTTGTTCCAAACTACCTTCTAGTTGTCTTCCATAATTTCCATTTTCCTTTTGAGATCCATTATCTCCTTAAACATCCATGAATCGAGTTGGAGGATAGCCTCTACTTTTCAATTAACCCATCTCATAGGTGTGTGCCTTCCATCGTTCTACCTTTTATCACTCCACTCTTATGTGTTCTTATTAGGACTGTTCCCACCTTCTTCAATGTGATCCTCTCTTCCCCTTTGATTATGTTCCTTAGTTTTAGTTTAAACTTCCAGGTCTGTTTCTTGGTTGTCGGCCTGAACTGTGTTTTCCCTCTCATTTATCAAAATAGGTTCCTCAACAGGGTCATCCATGACTTTATCATCCTCAAACACTTGATAATCTAAATTGAATTGTTAATCTATGTTTTATTTTATGTCTGCCGTTAGTCTAGTGTGTAAAACTAAAATTGTGTACTAAAATGTATCTATGAATATAAATGTATAAGTCTTATCTCTATGATAAACCCTTTTTAATTCCCCCTTTTGAGGGTATTTTTGAAATTTTTGTAATAACTACCCTCTAAATAAGTATCTCTACAAAACGTGTTAGCTAGAGCATGTGCATGATATTTTAATATAGTTTATAAACATAGAATCGAAATGTAATTTAATTTGAGCATAAGTAGGTAAGTAAGATGTGATAGGTGTCATTAATTCATTTATTTAATCAACTTTATCTATTGATGTCATTGAAACAAGGGATACCATCCAAAGTTATCTATAGTAAGGCTTATGGTTGTATGTCTCATAAATATGATTTGGGGGGTTGTCATCCTTTATAAATATCTAATCTATTCTATTCTATAAAGTATTTTATTATGAAATAAAGGAAAACACATACAAAATTAAAACACTCTAAAATCTAATTTATTGAAATAAACACACTTGCTAAAAATAAACACTCTATTAAAATTAAATACACTTGATGAAATTAAATAATCTGTTAAAAGTAAGCACACTTAATGAAATTAAATAATCTTATTAAATTAAACACATTGATTTACAATATTGAATTAAATCTTAAAACTAAAATATAATATTTTTTAGGTTATGAAATCTATTTATAATTATTGTTATGAAAATGAAATATATTTATAATCACTGAAAACTATACATACATAAAATAACATACAAAAATATGTTTCTAGTTCTTAAAGAAAGTGGTCCCTTACTTGCCTTGGGAATGGGAATGAAAACAAAACTTAGTACTTAAAAACTTGAGATATGTTCATTATCGATTAAAATAAATTACATGAGTATAACTCTAGTTGTGTTGGAATATTAATTGAATATTAATATATGTTCTCTCTTCTATATCCTTATATATTAAGACATGAATATCTACTTATATAATGTTATAATTGTAGATCCATATTTCTCATTAACCAATCTTCTATTATGAAGACAAATCTCCAAATTTTAGTGGTTCTTCAAAATAGGTGATTGACAGTTTGGAATAAGAAGATTTATCCATTACAAAATCCACTACATATCTACTAAGAATGACTTCCTAGATCTATTAGATCAATTTGAATTATAAATACTATGTGACATATTTATATTGACCAATATACATACATACATACATACATACATACATACATACACACATACATATATATATATATATATATATATATATATATATATATATATATATATATATATATATATATATCCTATTTATAGATATATTATTTATAGTTATCCTAAAAATATTAAGTGAGCAAAATAATCTTCAAGTACATTAACAAAGACGAAAAGTATGGATATTTTAGTATTGTAAGCTTAAAATGTCGACTAGAATATTCTAGAGTAGCTCTAGTAGAGTTTGTAACAACTTTTGATAGAGTCTAAAGATGTTTCTATGAGAACCTAGTAAATTTTGAATCAATTTGTCCCAAGGATCCTAAAAGTTGAATAAATCCATAACAAGGTTGTTAGGCTGATAGGAATGGTGGAATGCTTCAAAGAAGAATGAAATTGAATCTTATATGTGTTTATAGTTATGGACTGGGTGAGTTCATAGCTACTAGGCAAGTCCATCGTAAAGAGTTGTGTGATTCTATAGCTACTGGATAAATTTTTAGCTTGGTCTAAAAAAGACTTGAATGAGTTGAAATTGTGTCTAATGAGTTCATAGCTTGCCAAATGTTGAAATTTTTCATATAGGTTACTTTAGAAGATCATCAAAAAGGTCATTATTCCTTATAGACTATTGTGTCATCTATATATAAACAAAATTGAGAGACTAAATATGAAAAGAATTTTAATTAAATGATAGAACTAGTAACTTAGACTTTAATTACATCTATTTCTAATTCTTAAATTGGTCATCTATTTGTGGATTTCATCTATGCCATGGTGGAATAGGAGTCAAAAGAAGTGGTGGTCTAAATCTCATGTTGACCCAAATTTGTTCACCTCCTTAATGAATGACATCAATAATCATGTCATTTATAGATTGTCATATTCATAATCTCCATATTAAATTAGTTGGAAACATAACCTCTCTTATCTTCAATGGAATTATCAATGTGGCCCAACACCTGACACTACTTGTAAATATATCATCAAAATGTTATCTTGTATGTAGATCAAAAGAGACAATATTGTTATACAAAGCCTACAAGTAAAAATATTTGATGTTTGGATTTATCAAATAAGTATATCTGAAGTTAATTAATAATTTTTTTACACTAGAAAAAGTAGGTCTAATACATATCCCTATAGTTTTATAATTTATCACATACTCTTTATGCATGGCTTCCCAAGTTGTTTGTTTTTTACAAGTAGAAAGAGGAGCTCATAGCAAAACTTTTCCTACATATATATTGACCATGAACTTATTATATACCCCTAATATCAAATTACATAAATAAAATTCACACTAAATCATATTATTTAGAGTAGATTCCTAAAAAATGTTCAAAAACATAGGAGGATATCCAATGTTATGAGATAAATCACATGATATTCTAAATAGCTACCACATATAAAATTATTCATGTAAATACAAGATGTAAGAGGGAAAATGAGCTCTACAATATAGAAGGTATCCCCATCTCTGACATGTAACTTGTAGATTACTTTCAATTTTTTGTGTCTAGTATTTATCTTTCTCATAATTCCCCACATCGTCTATTTTTCATTTTCTAAGGCTTTATTTTATTCCATGAGTTCCTTGAACTCAAAACATCTATGATTCCATTTCTTATGTAGTGAAAATTAGAAATAATAGTTTGACAAGATTTATCAATTAATGTTTTATAAGAAGAATATGAAGTTTGCACAAAAGGTTGTTTTTGCTAAGAAATCTAGAGTTGTTTTAACAAGTTTTCTTCTTCTAATCTAGTGATATATATCCAAAAATTTACCATTTATTCATCAAAATGAGTTACTTGTTCCTCAAGCCTGTTGATTTTATTCATTTGATCCAAAGTCTTGTTTTAAAAACTATCTAATCCTTAAGTCAAAGAATAATTGAGGAAATTCTTACATTTTAGCTAAGCTAAAAGATCAACAATATCTACAGCTTCTTTTTTTATGATAACCTCAGGTTTACATAGAGCAATGATAAGCTACAATTCTAGATCTTTGATGTGACTGGATTTTTTTCTTCTTTAGAGACCATAATATTTTTTCCTTTGTCTAGTACTGGTCTTATATCAAGAATTGAAGAAGAGGGAGGTGATTATGCTTGTATTAGGATTTCTTCTATGAGTATATTTCCTTTTTAAATAACTTCCTCGGTATGAGCCACTAATGTTGACTTAGAAATATATGTTGTGATAGGTTATTCATAAGGAGCCACTACTTTTGACTCAATAATATATTTTATGATAGCTTATTCATGAGCTGTTGTTATTTATGCTATTGTTGGTGAAGAAAACAATGGCGATTGTCAAAGGCTACCAAGGGTTGCAAATACTTATGTATCCTCATCATCTTGTGTCAAGATTAATTTTTTGCATCTTCTTTTTATTTGCACAGGGGAACTAGTCTCTTTTAGAGAGGTATCCTCATCTTATTCTAATTCTCTAATTATTTTAGGTACTTTTGATGTGATTACTAAATTAATATCTTCATATTTATGGTTTAAATTAGATTGTGAAATCCTAGGTCTTAATTTCCTTTTTGTTGGAGTCTACTAAAAACTTTATTCAATCAAATGTGTTTTTTATGAAGGAAATGATGTTGAATAATTAAATGTATAAGGCCATGATGATGAAGTGGAGATGATATATTAGTGGCCAAGACTTGAATGGATCCATATAGGTATAAGGGGAGGTTGACCCTATATTGAATCTATTGTTGGCCATACTTGATGTGCAAAATGATCATCATAGCTTCACAGCCTAAAACACTGCATTTCCCTTCACATATGAAATATTTCATAACCCAAAAGGAAATAGATTCTTAGCATTAGGTAGGTTTACCTACTTATCCATTTTATCTTTCCTTAATTATTGTGTACACATGCAATATACATTTGTTCATTCCCATTGAATAATGCAATTAACTTAGGAAAATGAGTTTTCCCAAGTATTCTCTTAACATCTTCAATAATACCTAAAATTTTTATACTGATTGTGATAAAAACTAGTATATTGATGCCTCTAACTATAATGGAGTCTTCTTTTATATTTTCAATGAATTTATTCACCAAAGTTTCATCATGTCCTTCAAATTTTTGAAAAAATAAAATCCAACCAACTTTCTCAAAAATTGCTAAAAAATTGTCATCAGTCATCAATCCATCTACAGACTTAGGTTTAAATCATTTTTTTGTCCCATGGTAGTTTTGGTAATTTTTGGAAGTTTAGGGTGGTTTATCAAGTAAAATCAATCAGTGACAACCAAAAAAATAGTGCACAATCAAGCATGAAAACAAGGAATCAAATGGGTATCAATCTTGTCTTGGCTATTGATGACATAATCTAGAGCAATTGTGATACAACATGGAGACTTTGAGTGAAACTATATTTGAAATATATTTAATTTACTAACACACTTATTAAACTTTTGCACTATTAAATGCTTCATTATTATTCAAAGTACTACAGATTAAGTCTATAGATAGTTTGTACATATGAATAAAGTTGATATGAATTTCCTTTTACTTGTGTTTCCTTCCAATTATTGCCTTTCCATGTCATCAAATTTTGTTTTTAGTTGACATGAAATTCTTTTTACTTGCATTTCCTTTCACTTATTACCTTTCCATGTCATCAAATATTATCATTTGGTTATTATTTTGATGGCTTTCAAGATGTCTTCTCTTCAAACCTCCTCTTTAACATGTAAATGAATGATCCACAAAGACTTATACTAACCTAATGTAGAAAAAAAAAAAAACCCTAATTTCATAATCATACTTATAGCCTTTTTTCTTTTTCTACCACCTAATTCTAAACAAAAAATTAATGCATGACTTAGTACTTTTAAGAAAGGATACAAATAAATACATCAGTGATTTTATTGAAAACTAATCAAATTTCTACTATTTTTAGATTTTTGTATTTTTTTTATAGTTTTCCCTTGACCATCTATTTCTAGTTTTCAGGCCAAGACTCATTATTTAATGTATGACTAGCCACCATGTTAGTTTTCTGATCATCATTGTCAATAGCATCTTGAAAAAGATTTTCACTATTAAATTATTTATTTATTTATTTTATTTATTTATTTTATTTTTTATATATTTTTTGAAAGTATAAAATCAAGAAGTGGTCCCCTTATTTTTTTAATATAATATACCATAATGGAGTTATCATCATGGAAGAACTAGGTCCTTCCATGAAAACCACTTAATGCCTATTATTTTTAACACACTTCTCTTTATTGACAGGTTTTTGATATAATTTGAGTTTATGTCCATTTACTAACAAAGTCTTGTAATTTACATGTATTGGAAACAATTGTATTGATCTATTCTCAAATTGTTTTTCTATTTTATATGGGTATGACCATCTTATTCTCAACTTGCCTTCGAATTATTGAAACTTAGACTCAAACAAAAGTGCCCAATTTCCTTCTTGAAATCTTCTTGATTTGATGTGGGAATCATGTTGTATTTTAATTTGATGTTGCTTTAATTCTATTTTTTGTAAATCTTTTATCCTCATCTCATCAAGTTCATTTAATTCAAGAATTCTATCTTGTTGTGTCTTATCCAAATCAATGCCTACTTCTATTGTTATTTTCAAAGTTTGTAACTGAAATTAAATGAAAAGTAAAGGTTTCTTACCATACACTAACTCATAATATAAAAAACCAATGGTAGTCTTAAAATTAGTGTAGCAGGTCCATACTACTTTTGGTATTATAGTTACCCAATATTTTCTTTTGTTGCTTACTATCTTGGTCAGAATGTTTTTCAGCTCTTTGTTGGTAACTTCTACATGGCCATTAGATTATGGATGGTAAGGAGATGATTTCCTATGATTGAGTTGGTAAACTTCCATGAAATGTTTGATCATATTAGACATAAATTATGGTCCCTAATTTGAGACCATCTCCCTAAGTGTACCAAACCATTGCATGATTTTGAAATACCAAAAATCTACTACCACTTCTCTCTCAAAAGACAAAATTTGGACTTCAACCCACTTAGTGACATAATCAGTACATATTAGGAGGTATTCATATCCTTGGTATGGAGGATCTATAAGACCAACAAAGTATATTCCTCATTTCTCAAATGGTTAAAATACTACTTATAGATGAAGAGGCATTTTTGATAATAGTGTAGGTTGTCTCATCCTTTAACATGGATCACATTGTTTGATATACTCTCTTACTTGCCAATGAAAAGAAGACCAATGATGTCCTACTCATAGGATTTTGCACATTGTTTTTATTTATGAAGAATGACCTCCTCTTGGTTCATCATGACAAGCTCTAATGATTTTTTAGGCTTCATTATCTATTACACACCTATGAAACACATGATTAGGTCCATTATTAAATAATATTCCATCAATCCACTTAAAAAAAATACTTTAATTAAACAATTTATTTATCTTTGAGTAAAATGAGAAAGAAACATCCCTATGTCTGATAATTGGATATATTATTAAACCATGGGGATTATAATGAAACAATAAAATGTTATTTACCTAGAAAGCTATCTTAAACCTAATTCTTCATTACCTACAATGTTTATTCTAGATAAAAATTGTACAACCACATTAAATTTTCCTAGTTTATTAATGATGGTTATATCAAATTCCTAAAAATTCAACAAACATATTTTTTTTCTTCCTCCTACTATAGGTTTATTCATGAGATACATTATGGTTGAATGATCTATGTATATAAAGACATTATAACATGTAATATAATGTCTAAAATTGTTGATGGCATATTTTACAACAATAAATTATTTTTATATGGTTGTATAATTCCTTTTAGTTTGTGTGAGATTTTTTATAATATAATAAATGACATACACATTATCATTGTCATATTTTTGTCCTAGCACTACCCCCATTACATAACTAAAAGCTTTAGTATAAATGTGAAATGGTTTTTCCCAATTCAGTCTTCTCAATACTGGTGTAAAACGTAATTTTTATTTAATGGTTTCAAAGTCTTTTTGAGAATTATCACTCCACATAAATCCATTATCCTTTTAAAAAAAAACATAGGAACAACAATCTTAGTGAAATCTTCTATAAAAATTAGCATCACCTAAGAATATATTGATATCAGTTTGATTTTATGGGATAGGAGGGTTGGAAATTATTTAAATTTTCTTAAGATCCACTTGGATTCCCTTAGTAGAAATGTGGTTTCCTAATTCTATGCCTTGATCCATCATCATCAAGTATTTCTCATGACTTAGTGATAGTTATTGTTATTCACATCTAGTTAAGACCTTGGCAAGATTGTGTAAGGATTTGTCAAATGTATCTCCATGAGTAGTGAAGTCATCCATGTACACTTCTACAAAATCATTAGGAAAATAAGAGAATATGGATAAAAATTCTCATTGAAAAGTATGTGGGAGATTACAAAGATCAAATGGTAAGAATCTATAAGTAAATGTACCTTATGGGTAGGTAATGGTGGTTTTATCTTGGTTCTCAGCTACCACTACTATCTAATTATATCTAATAAATATGTCTCAGAAGGAAAATTATTTTTTTCTTGATAGATTATCAAGCACTTGATGAATGAAAAGAAGAGTAAAATAATCCCTTATAGTGAATTTTTTTTATCTCTTGGTAATCTACACACACTCTCTATTTCCTATTCTTATTTGGTATAATTATTAGTGGAGAAACTCATTAGTTATCTAAAATAGGGTAAATGAATCCTAAATCCAACAATTTATCAAGTTCAATTTTTAATATATCCCTTAATGATATATTTATCCATATTTGTGGTTATCTAACAAGTTTGTCCTAGCCTATGTAAATTTTATGGGTAAAAATACTTAGATAAATTCATATCATATATGTATAATCCCAAGTAAATGCTTTGGTGTGTTTTTATAAGACAATAAAAAATTTCATTTCTTGATCATGTGTTAACCATATATTTATATTCAATATTTTTATTGGTAATATCATAACCTTTTTAATGTTAGGATGGATAGACTCTACTTGTTTAAATTCAAACATTAAGGAAATAAGATGATATGGATGTGGTAATAAAATATGGAATGTAACATTTTTTACAAATTCATCTCCTGGAGGAATGATTTTGGCTAATGGATAATGAAATATAGTTAAAAATTTGGTTGGTTTATATTCTAAATAATTACAAATACTTTATTTCAATGGTCTATGGTCATATGTTGAATGTCCAAATATTGAGTTTGTAGTAACAAGTATGGTGGTGTCCATAGTTGATGGACTAGCAGAGTTCATAGCCAAAATTTGGACACACTTTATAGCTGATAGATTGGCAGAGTTTATAGTAGATAGACTAGCAAATTCCATATCAGATAGATTGATGGAGTCTATAGCAGACAAACTGGTAGATTATATAACAGATAGATTGATAGAGTCTATAGCTAGCCTCATGAGGTCAGTGGATTCTTCTAGATCTTGTGCTAACTCATCAATTAATTCTTACATGTGTCCTTGTCCTTTTATCATGGCTAAGAATGAAAGAATATTCTTGTTTTTTTGGTTTATCTAGCCAAAGTGTTTTAGTGTAATCTAATGAGGGTTTTGGTGGGAGTATAAGGATATTAATTTTTATTTTAAATAATTTAAAATAGTCATATTGCCTAATTTTCAATCAATTAATCTTTATATTATAGCTAACCAATGCCTTCCTAAATGAGGGGGTATCCTAAATTTTTGGTTTTAGGTTGTAGCACCATAAAATCTACTAGATACTCCCATGACTCAATTGTTAAAACTACATCTTTTATAGTAACTTTTAGTTTAGCAACTAATAGATCAACCATTTGGAGAATGGTGGAGGTAGGTTATATCCCCATAAGTTATAATGTTTATATATTTTTAGTTGTAATTACATTGATTATTGTACCCAAATCAAATAAAATGTTGGGTATTTCTTTCTTCCCTATGATAACTGCTATGACTGGACTACCTAGGTCTACATATTTAGGTAGCAATAATTTTCTTGCTAAATGATCAATTAGTTTACTATATACATGTATGGTCTTAGTGTATTTTTTCTATCTTCCAAGTTTCTTGACACACTAGCTTTTAATGACTCTATTTAATTATATGATATCCTTGATGATGTGTAGCAAGGGTACTTTAATTTTTAATTTTTTATTTCTTCAATCAAGTTAGATTCTTTTTTGGTTTTAATTTACTATAATCCATAAGGAAAATTAAAAGTGAAGGAGTAATGATATGTTCCTCTATCTTTTTTGATATTTTTTTGGATTCCTCATTGCTGACTATGGGTTGAAATGTATCTATATTTAATTTTTCATTAGATATTTCAAAGATGGTAATAGAAGGCTCTTAAATTATACTACCTGATCTAAGCTAAATATTTTTAAATTCAATATCTCTTACATTCATGGTTTTTCTTTACTCATTTACATCGATAGGGGTTGACAATTTATCCTTGGATTTAACTACTAGTTGAGTAGGCAATTTTTGTTGATTAACCTTGTATATAGGTTGAGATGTAAGAGGTGCCATCAAATCTTCTTGTAGTGGAAGCCTTTTTTGGGGGTTTAAGTGTGGATTAACATTCTAATGTGTCTTTAACTATTGTTTTGATTTTAGCTGGGGCATCCATGTATTTAGGAATCATCCAATGTTGACACATCATCCATTACTGATTGGTCCATTATGGATGTACTTGTCCCCACATAGGTTAATGTGCCTAAGTAATCCAACGTGTCATCCATAGATTAATTAGATTTATTGGGTTAAAATAACCTTGGGTCTAGTTTTATGGAAATAGATTTTGTCTTTGGATATAATTTAGATATTTTATAGGTTGTGTATTTTTTCAATTAATTTTTTAAAATATAAAGATGGTTATAATGGTTTCTATCATGATATTTATTATCATATATCCCACATATTTTAGTTTTATCCAAAGGACAATCTCTAGGAGCATGTTTTAACTTACATTTTTGATAGTATATGGCTAAAGGTTCTATGGTGGAATTAGCTTTGGTTTAAAGACCATCAAATGTAATATTTAACTAGACCAAAATGTTAGTTTTTAAATTGGAAAGTTCCTCCATCAATCAACTAACTTAATTGGATTTGCCTAGTTTTCTTTTCTTGATGCTTGGTATAATTATTACATATATATGAAATTTAGTGGAATGTTAATTTGACAATCTATCCTTTACCCTTGAAGTTTATATCATCCCTATACTCATCATATAATCCTTTAAAAAAGACATTTTTCACTACTTCTTTTGTAAGTGGATAACCACTACATAGGTAGGTAAATATAAATCCATCAAGATAATCTTCTAAACTTTCATCTTCATTATGTTTGATCTTGAAAATATCCTATTTCTTGTCCTTTAGTTTTTAGTGATCTTGACACTTATCAAGAAATGTAGTTTCCATGTCTCTCCATGTATTAATAGAATCACTTAGAAGACCCATGAACCACCTCATGGTTGTCAACTTAAGTATAGAAGGGAATAATTTGAATTTTTTATTTTTAATTGTATAATCATAAGTTTGGCATAACATTTTAAACTCAAAAAAAAAAATTGGATCTTCTTAGGTCCTACCCCTAAAATTTGGTAGAATTGATGGTGAAATGTTTTTCATAGAGGTTTGATCTCTCAAATCTATGACTATGGGAAAGGAAAAGGTTTTGACTTATTGTAATTACATGTTATTTTTTATAAGATTTTATATATTTCCTTAGTTATCATCCATGGTTTATGTTTCTTCCAAACCTATATTAGAAATTTAGTTTATTGCTTCCTCTTGATCTTGCAAAGATTTAGGTCTAAGACCTACTATTCTAGAGAAAGTATCCTCAAGAGTAACTCTTCCTCTAGGAAATGATCTCCTAAATGAGAGATTTCGTACAGGGTTTCCTTTTGAGGATGATTTTCATTATAGTGATGAATTTAAGCATGATTCAAGTGTGTTTCCTATCTTTTCAAATCTCTCAATCAAAAATTTTAGTCTTTCCTCCTCTGGTCCTAACTCAAGATCTTTGGAGATGAACCTTCCTTTAGTGTCCCTAGGTCAGTACATAATTTTTTTTTTGTTTTTTTGGATTGGTTTTTCAATGTTTTTGGTTTTTACTATAGACCAATAAGGATTACATTACTAACACCTATAGTTCCCTGAAAATGGTACCAAAAATTATGGGTGTCATTTATCTCTTAGTTTAATCACATTTATATTATGATGTTATACAAACCAAGAGAAGTATCCAAATCTATCTATAATAAGGCTTATGGTTATAGGTCATACATAAATTGTTTGAGGGGTTGTTTTCCTTTCTAAATATCTAATATAATATATTCTAAAAAAGATTTGCTTATACAATAAATAAACACACTTGAAAAATTTAAACACTCTTTAATCTAATTTACTGTATGTATATTTTAGATCTGTAAGCTCAAAAGTTGGTCTGAAAGAGTCTGAATCAGCTTTGGCAGAGTCTATAGAAACTTCTTGAATGAGTCTGAATACTTGAATGAGTCAGAAGTGTGTCTAATGATTTCTTAGATTACCAAATGTTAAAATCTTTGATATAAGTTACTTTAGAAATTCATATAAAAGGTCCTTATTCTTTATAGACTATTGTATCATCTATATATATATATATATATATAAATATATATATATATATATATATATATATTTATATTTATATTTATATTTATATATAAAGTGAGATACTAAGCATGCAAAGAGTTTTAATTAAATCACAGAATGAGTAATAAATAATTTAGTTATATTAAATAAGATAAAGCATCCATTTAATATAATAATATGAGATAAAATCCTAATATCTTTGCCATGTTCATTCTAGAGGAGAAGAAATGGAAAAAAATGAAGAAAACTAATAGTAATAATGAGTCATATTTTGGACTCATCAAGATGTGTTCTAATCTAGCATTGCTCAAAGGTGTTAAGATAGATATAATAAATACATATAGAAGAAAATATTAGTAAATACCTACTAGGATGGGGAATGATGTCCATTATGACACCTATGTAAGAATGGTAGATGTATGAGATCACTCATGGAATCAAAAATTTGTGTGTGTGTGTGTGTGTGTGTGTGTGTGTGTGTGTGTGTGTGTGTGTGTGTGTGTGTGTGTGTGTGTGTGTGTGTGTGTGTGTGTGTGTGTGTGTGTGTGTGTGTGTGTGTGTGTGTGTGTGTGTGTAACAATCAAATATAAGTTTCATGGTGTAGAAGTGTACAATTAATAAAATATACAAACACATGAGGCATGCAAAAGATAGTCAAAGGGGACATAATACAAGGGACATGGGAACATGTCACTAAATTTGAGAATGAAGACATACAAGGACATGTTCAAATGTCCACATATGTAAGTAAAAAGCAATTTGGCATAGATCCACATAGAATGACATGATAAAATGTCCACACATAGAAATAAGAAACACACACACAAGGGACATGGTCACATGCCCCAGACATAAAAATAGATAAGTGGCATAGAGCAAAATAATAGTGGTATATTCAAATGCCCTCGAAGATGGAAGAAGTAGAGGAACACAATCAATTCTAATCTAGGATAATTAGAAATGAAAGCATGTATAAATATGTAGTAAAAATCTATGTAGATTCTTGGATTCATATATATTGAGTATAACTAGTGATAGTCAGAAAAAAATATGAGCAATGAGGATAAATGATTAATATCAAGATACATCATATGTGTAAACTAGAATGTATAATATATAAAGATAAAACCTAGTTATAGTATCTATGTAGGAGATGTCCCCAATGGGTATATGTATGAAATGTATAAACCTCGATTGGTGTAAATGTCTCCAATGGGTAGATGATAGCTAGTTTGGATTAGTGTAGTGGATTGGAGTCCTATCTAGAATCTGTGAGCACTCAATAAGAATAAGTGAAGCACATGTGTATGATAACATTGACTATACTAAGATAACTAACAATATGCAATATCTAGAAAGTAGTATAAATGTAAACATAATAATGCATATAATATATAATTTTTTGTGTGTTTTGAGTAATATTTGAATGTTTTTATATTTTGACACTTTATATTGGTTTTGTGTTTTCAGAGTATATTTTATGTACAAGCAAATGAAAATAAACTATGCACAAAGAGCTAGAGAGATAAGGAAGTATGTACAAGAGTAGGAACCATACTAACCAATGAGTCTCATCGAACTCTCACTATCATTATGGCCTATGTTAAAAATAAGAATGATAATCTCTTGTGTAGTGTGATTACTATATTGTAGTTGAATGTTATTTTAGTGGTAATTTGAGTATTGTTCATAATCCAAATCATAATTACTTGGTGTGATGGAGGGAATTGCCTCATACTATGGAGTTAACCATTTACAATTGTGTTTTTTCCATTTAAAACAATGACTATTATATACATATGGTGTTATGGAGGCTCTTGTGCTGGAAAATATTGTTTGAGAATGTATATTTGTTGAACATGATTTTGAATTTGTAACTTAAGATCTTGTTCTTTATGTAACATATCCTATGTATCTGGGTGTTTTGCCTTGATAAATATACCTATGAATCATTTGTCTTAGGATGTTTAATAAACCCAAAACCTTGTTGACAAATATTAAGAATTTCTAGAATATGAGAAGTGATACCTTGGGCTTACTTGTCCAAATTGTGACCTTGATAGTCAAACTATTGTAAATATTTATGATCAAAATTATACCATATTGAACATTGAGTCTCCTTTTGGAAAGGTAAATTTTATTGATTTATCTATGCTTCTTGTACTATTTCTTTATTTGATTGTGCTTTTTGACCCTTTTATTGTCCTGAATTATGTTTTGGTATCCATTTTTATACTATTTCTAGGATTGACCCTTTTTGAATTTGTAGATGTGTCATTATATGTTATGTGTGTTTTTGATAAACTACCCCCTATTCCCAGAATGGGGACCCTCCATTCTTAAAATTTCAATAGTCCCTAAGATGCTAAGCTTTTTAAGTCATTTTACTATATAGAGAATTGATCCAATACTTCTTAGACATTTTTGGTTAATTTGTCATTTTAAAGTTATGATTGAATTTTAGAAATATTCAAATTACTACCAGTTTTCTTCAATTTTTCATTCAAAAATGAATTATTAACCATCGATGATTCAAAATGTGTAGATAGAATCTTGCTAAGGAATCTCAAACTGGTTATCCATTTGGCATGAATGTAACAAGCTTAGCCTGATCTTATTAGACTAACATTAATTTGTGTTTAAAGCATTTACTTGTATAATTTTGCTTTAAACTTGTTTATTTTAATTAAGGTGGGCTTTTGACGTCTTAAGAAGTCTAACTTAACTTCTCACTTAACCTCATAGGACATTAAAGTTAAAGTAGCAATTTATGATGCTTTTTAGGACATAAAATTAAAGACCATGACCTAAAGAGGATAGGTGTTCACCTCACAAGGCTTTATGATGCCTTAACAATTCACCACATCTTATGCAATACACCTGGATAAAATTAGCGATGCCCATGAGCTACATGGAATCATTTAGAGAGCTCACAATGGAGATAGGCATTGGATTTCAAATCCTAGGCTACATGTCAAGATATTAGCCTCTACAAGTAGGCCCATTTAAGCCAAGATGCCATACATCCCCTATGTATCCCACTATAATTTGTAAGTGCACATGATGTCACCACATGTCTCAAGCATGACCAACTAAACTTGATAAGTCTTTTGAATCAATTCATGTATCCTTCAAGTCATTTGAGATTGACATGTTTCCACACCACATTGTATCCATCTAAAATCTTGCAAGAGCTTACAAGAAAAATATCTGGCAGCACTTGACCCATCTAATCAAGGTTAAATGGTATACAACTATCTAAGGCTCCTTTAAAGAATGAAAAGTGGTATAAAAATAAATAGAAGACCATGAGAATGATGCATGTCCCCTAGACTCATGTGATGATGCCACATGTCATTCCCATGAAGCTACAATATGATATTTACAAGATCAGGATAGAGAGTAATGTCTCAATCCACTCAATCCATATGATTAATAAAAAGTTGTAGATAATTGACCACAAGCCTTTTGAATGTGACACCTATCAAATCAAAGCCATGATTACATGTGAGAGGGCCACTTAGGAAAGAAAAAGTTTTGATTTACTATAAGATTGATGCATGGCACTCTCATGACAAACCAAAACCAAAGGTCCCAAATCAAAAGATCATGATGAATCAAAATATGCCATGTGGAAAATTAAAAATGAGTTGTCACATTGAGCTACATTCTAAGAAGCCACAAGGCAATCAGATTGTGGCATATGTCCAAATTTCAAGCCGACTAAGCAAATTAGTCATATTAAGGCTCCATGAGTGCCTAGATGGATCTAAGGTGGCATGACACATGTCAAAAGGTATAAATATTTAGATTTAAATCTAAAATATATTGCAAATCAAAGGAAAATCAATGCTAAATTTGAAAACTAGTGCAATTAATTGCCAAAAGCAATAATTTAAAGATATGTAATTGAAGAGCTTGCCATTAATATGACATGAACTAGGATCACTATTAATATTAAACTTGTATTAAATAAGTAATATTTTAAGAGGATATTCAAATAATCTATTATTACCTACATTTAAATTTGAATATCTATGTATTTGCTCTCTCTCTACTATCTATAGTCTCCGAGTGTGATGAAAGTTGAGTTATTCATGGATTGTACCTAGGCTTCCATTGTTCAAACTTGAAAGCTATAGAGATATATGAAAATACATTGATTTATACCCATAATATTGTATAAATGGCACAATTATGTCCTTCCACCTTGGGTAAGATCATATTTACTGGAAATGATGACTTCTTGTTCTAATATGGCAATTTAATTGTCTACAAAGACACATAATTCATCCTTGAGGTCATAAACATAGGGGACATGCATTACTTTAGCATATATTTCAATGTTCAAGTAGACATAGATCTTGATGAGGTTGAGATAATGCCTCAAATAATATAATTATCTTTGAACATCCTTATAATCCAAGGTTTTGGTCACCACAAAGTCATAGCAAAGCTAGAGGTCATGCCATGTGCTAACCTGGTCTATGGTGTATTTAGGAGGATGATATGCAAGGATGGGTTGATAAAATAAATAAACTAAGTGATCCCTATTGATTTAATAATAGGGCCCAAATTTTAAAAATATTGTGACCTAACTTTGTAATAGGTAGAGTACAACTAGAGCATCATTGATAACTTGTATAAGGTGCACAAACCAAAAATAGTCTTAGCTTCATAGGTGACTGACCCAACTGAGGTTATTTTCATGGATGACCAATGGAATGTACCCACTCATCAACTAAAAAATGGATTTAAGATTGGATTTTCCCTATTAAATATAATATTTGGTAACTAACACAATGGGTATGTAGACATAAATACCCTTCCACTACTGTAGATCATCTTAGAGGACTAGTAGATTCCCCCACTTGGGGATATTATTAACAACCTGGTCTATGCTATGAATGAAACTTTATATAACAGTGGTTCATTATACATGACAAATTACCTATTCTATTTATTCTTCGTAACTACCCAACTACGCCCTAACTCATGGTCTTTGGACTAGTAAGAGGTCATGCTCCAATTAATTTTCTGCAATGCACATTCACTTCTTTAGGCATAATATAAAGGTAATTACATAAGACTTTTATCCCAATGTGTATAAATTAATTACTAAGTGTGAGATGCCAAGGGTTCCCCTTAAAGCTAGATAAACATTGAAAGAAATGGGTAGCGATTAGATATACTTAGATTACACAGTCATCTAGATGGAAGGAGTAATGGTATCTCCTCTTAGGTTTCCAAGATATATGCCCATGAATCTCTCTGAGGAATAGATGGCCTATCAAATTATGTATGGAGTTGATGGAATATTCAAAAATAAAAATAATATAGCCCCACATAAGACTCCTTACAAGTTGGGGAAGACTAAGATCATGATGTGGCATGATATAGTTGTGACTACAAGGCATAGGGACTCATACCCATTGCCTAAGGATGATTTCAAGGCATGGGATGCCAATTATGTCATTGTAAGACATCTCTTAAAATTAAAGAATAATGTGGGAATGGCATATAAACATCAAGAGGAGATCCATGAATGGGTATATAAAGATGCCATAAATGAAAAAGTAATCCTTAGGTATGTAAATAAGAAGAACATAGAGCTTGAAATGAAGCTTGACAAAAAGAAGAAGAAATAATATATCATTAAACATTATCCCCCACAAAATCATGGAGTATGTTCAATGAAGATTATGAGGAAAGATAAGAAGAAGAGAAGGAAGATGATATTTTTTCTCTCATTAGGAACATACAATGAAAACCTCCACTATAGGCCACTTTAGGTGGATAGATCCTACCTCTGAGCTTTGAATAAGGAGAAGCTAGTAGTCAACCTATCCCCTCTCAAGGTCCTACATTTATCTCTACATCTATTATGGGAGCTTTCATAGAAATCTTGGATTCACCTAATATTTATGTCATTAACCTTTAGGAGTCCTAACAAGGAATTTATTTATCAATAGAGGAGTAGTGCCTCTTCCATCATCTCACCAAAATCCCAATGTAAGAACTATATCGCTACATTGTTTTTCAAATTCTTCTACCTCTCCTTATACTTCAACTTACATGTTTGGTCCACTGAACATTATTTCTCCATTGGCTCCATTATTTTTGGTTGCTACAAATACTTCTACCCAGTCATCAATAGACACTAGCATGAGCCAAGCTATTACTTCCTTTGGGTTCACCATTCCCGACTTAATATCCTACACCACTACCAACATTTCATCTTCATCGAGCTCCCAAAGCACCGTTTCTATCCAAGCTATGGGTTCTACTCCTTCCTAAGTAGCCACTACTAGTGCATTACTCACCCTTGGCTCCCTTGCATCTACTAAGCCATCGAAACCCATTTCAAAGTCAATCACTTGGAAAATTCCACTCAACATTACTATAGATACTAAGGTGAGTGTGCCCTCAAAATTACCTTCATTCATTCTTAACATGGGCCCTACTAAATATTTATTTGATACACTTGGGTGATTAGACCCAATAAATTTATGCATCCCTAGTATAAATTTGGATTCATCCTTTACCTAGGCACTTCTATTGTAGCCACCTCCCACATAATGAACATATAATACTACCCCAAATTGGGTTAGGGATCTCATTTATGAAATTAGGTAAGATAGGCCTCAAGTAGTTCTCTCTACTCCCAAAGTTAGCATGAGGTCTAATCCAGCCATAGAAACCATGAAGAGGGTGGTCAAAAGATAGGTAAAATAGACATAATTAAGATATAATGTGGTCCATAAGAGTTAAAAGTCCCTCTTCACTTTGACACAAAAAAGTAAGGTTGGTCCCAGAGAGGTGGAATAATATATAAAGGACCCAAGATCCTTAGTTCAAGCACATGCAGAGTCCATAATTGCATTGATGAAGGGGATTCAATAGGAATTGAAAAGGTTGAAGCATAAATCACTTACAGTAATGATATACAACACTCTAATATAAATAATAAATGCTATTATCAATCTTTTTATCTCATATAAAGTCATGAAGTAGAGGTAGGAAGATGGGGTCCTATAATCCAAGGTGGTCATTAAGCTTGTGTTATCACTTGGATTTACACCCTTTCAGGAAATGCAAATATCTCCTCATCCAATTATCACAATGGAATCACCTCTAGGCTTATGGTTAGCTTAAGGAATAAGGCGAGTCTCTAGATAGGGCTATCTCCCTTGATGTACCACTTGACTACTACTAATAATACTACTAACTTTGGGGGGTGAAAAGGGAGAAGGATAACTAAAATTAAACTACTCTAATAGAGGTGATAAACCAAATGTGTTGATGACATCCAACCATATGTATTTCACACTTAAAATCAAAGGATAACAAAAACATACACTATCCAATCAATGTCTTCTTGCATCAATGTTACATTATGGGGTTATAGATGAATGTACAAAGCTAGGAAGACTATATAAGAGGCCTATGAGATCACTAATGAAAATACTAACTCACTTAAACCTTGACATCTCCTGGAACACGTCACATTCCCTACAAGAATAAGATGTAAATAGATGAAAAGAATGAGCAACATGCTAAACAATCCTTAGTATTCACTTATACAAGATCACATATTCAAGTAAACACACTAAGTAAAATCATGAAAGAGGTAAAAATTATTAATTTTATTTATAAAAATGAGTAAAATTGATCATGTCTTCACCATACTCAGGTGGAGCATATGTACAATAGCCAAAAGGGCTAGAATTTATAGAAATTATAAGAAGAGAGAGAGATAGAAAATCTCAAGAGTTATAGAGACACTTGTCAAGTAATGAGGAGTCACAATAGTCATAAAATCATCTGTGATATATATTATGAATGGAATCAAGGACAAATGTCCCTCAAACTTATTTAACTCTTCCACATATAGTGTATATTCCCTTAAACTTGCATAATAAATTGCCTTCATCATTTGCCTTAAGTATATATGGTCATGTTTGATGATGGATCTAAGTGGGAGTGGTTAAAAAAATCCCTCACATGCATTATATTGGTCTCTAATCATTCCTATTATTTTTTCCATGCACAATCATCCCTAATAGTGCCAAAATGACTCCTTTCCATGCATCTCTCACACTTGGCATCCAAAACCTTTCCAATTATACAATTTGATCCATTCACAAGGATGAATAACACTTGTCAATAGTGTCTAAGTCATTAGGTTCAATAAAAAATCCTTAAAAGGCTTTCTAAATGGAGTTTCACCACTTTTCCTAAGTGTTCACTACCCATTCATTGTGACTGGCTGAAATGAAAGAGATGGTAGGCACACTTAGGAGTTTAGATACCTCATAAAGTGGCCATGGATACTTAGAGCAAGTCACAATTTACCTCCTAAAAGTGATTTCACCTTTTGAAGCATTCTTACACCTATAAAACACACAAAAAAGTGATAAATCCCTATTATGACCCCATCCATATAGTTATATACAATAAATTAGCATTGAAGGGAGCCTGAGAGAGTCTTATACAAGTTTCAAAAGTTTCATGGCCTTTTCACCTCATCTGGATACTTCATCTGCTTCATCTCTCTAATTAGGTCCTTATAGAGGGTTTGTAAGGGTTTTGGAGTGGTATCTAGTATTAACATTTTTTCATAAATAAAAGACATTGGAATTCTCTCCCAATGGCATTGAGGGTTTCTTAAGGACCCTCTCCATCACCTCTAAATAACTTAGCTTCCCATGCAAAGGTTCATGAAAGTTCTAAGCATCCAAAGTAAGCCATTCAAACTCCTTTCATACATCCTATGAGGGTTTGAGTGTATTCAATTAAATAAATGGATTTATAATGATTATCCTACATAAAGTTTTTTAAAAAATCTCTATACACATCCCAATCATATGATTCAATCATCATAATATCTCATTAAAAGTTAGGAATGAAGATGACCCATATTTGGTATTAGGCCTAGACCTTGCTCCATAGGTTTGTTTGTAACTCTTGCCTTAAATAGAGTTTCAATGGTTTTCCATTCATCCTAGGGGGTTGAACATATATAAAATAGTCCCATTGACATTATCCAAAAATTAATAATTTCCAACCAAGGCCACATATGAAAATGACCTTTTTACCTAGTAACAAGCTTTACTATCTCTCATGATGTTGACTACAACCCTTGTTACATAGAGTATATATTTGGATTTAGGCCTCCTAGAATTTTTTTTTAGGTTTAAATGGATTTAATATAGCTTCACTAATCATATTAGATGGTATTTCTTATTCTGGTCTACCATTTTAACCTTTTTTCCTCAAAACTACCATTTTATTCATGACAAAAGTGCCCTACCTATGAGATAGAATAGGGGAATATTCCCTTAGTTATTTCATAAAAATAAACATTGGAGGTTATCACACAGGTCCCAAGTCAAATAAATACCATAAATTAGCTTCTAACTCCATCCATAAGACCTCCAACTCCAAAAAGACTGAGACTAGACTTTTTAAGGTAGGTTGTTTGTAGGGTAGGACAGGGTGGACTATGTCTTGTGTTTTATAGATCTCACCTTTGTATTATTTTTAATGTAAATGATATATTTAATTCTAATTAACATGATTCATTTAATTTAATCACTATTCTATCATTTTATTTTTTATGCACTCCTTATGCCCTTGAAAACATAAGATTGAGATTCCTTTGTTAACTAAGACAACCTTGTTTGGGTTTGATGTAGGTGATCTAGGACTAATTAGAGATTGTATGGGATGTGTATTATCCATTGGAGTTGTATTTAGCTTAATTTAATTATCATTTATACCTTAATTTCCCTTAGGATCCCTCAAAATATTGTATTACATCAACCCTCAAGACACTGCCTATATTTAAATGATCTCTCACAACCCTACCTATAGGTGTATTTGAATTAGGAGACCTTGCTTGGAGTATTTAGAGGATATTTTGATATTTTATATTATCACCATGTTTGTATATATAAAACTCCTCTTTAATATACCTTAAGACATCACTTTTCATTTAGTCTACAAAGTCATGCTTGCTCTAGGTATTCTACCATGACCTTGCCTATTATAGGTGCAGAGGTTTTGTTGATTTTCATGGTGTTAATGAGATTTTTGGAACATATTTTGAAGTTATACCATGTGTACTTTTTTATAACCTACTTATATATCTCCTCATAACTAAAAATATTATCCTCTTTCTTTGATTGAGACACTTCAAAATTAACCCTGCCTATTATAGGTGCCTTTGAGACATTGTATATATAGGGGATGGGCTTGAAGGTCAAACTAGGCTTTATCCTTCTTATAAAGTCATTATATAATGGAAAAATATTTTGGAGATGTCATGAATCATCTCAATGCATTTGTAATGTCTCATTTGAAACATAGTGGAGAAGGAGACACTTTTATGTTCAGGCTTGTAGACACTACTGAGGCTTTTTAGTGTTTTATGGGAGCAACCTAGAGTTTTAGATACCTATCTTCCACACAATCCCTTAATTACACATTTTTAACAAGCCTGATACATGTTATAGATATCAAGGTTCATCCAATTGATTCCTTAAAAACCCTATCAAACCAGTTATATGTCATTTTTAAAAAGCTCACAAGCCTTTATTTTGTCATTTTAGGGACCAAAGAACTTAAACTCGGATTTCTTCTTTAATATGGTTTTATAATACCAAATGGGTTATCACAAGCTCTAAAACATGATACCATGCAAATTCAAGGCACAAGATGTTTCTATTATTGTTTAAAATCTCCATGAGATCCTTGTACCATCTGTTCAAGCCACATGTAGGTGTGTATAAAAATATGACAGCAGATAGGGAAGATGAAAATGAGCAAGATAAGTATTTTAAATATTTATAGTCCCCAAGATGGATATTTATATGCTTAAAAGGATGACCCTAATAAAAATAACTCTAAAATCACTTCCAACACCCTTCTTAGAGTGGATTTCACCTACCTGTAGGTGAAAAGAACAAACAGAGTAGGAAAATATGGAGAATGTGTAAATATTAGGCCTCATGGGTAGACCTATTTCTTACATCATTCCTTTAGGGGTTGATTACCATCATGGAATTCTTAAAATAATCTCTAAAATTCTTTTCTCAACATTAAAATCACCTGTACTATTTCTTGCAATGCATTATCATGGTTGCCTAGCTGAAATAGGTCTAGAAGAGACCCTTGAGAATTTGAGATATATAAAGCCAAAATAAGAGTTTATAACCCATGGAATTTTCTTATAAAACATGGAGAGACACTTGAAAACAACTAGCTTTTCAATAACAAGCAGAAGAATCTGAAACTAGCTCAAAATAGGACCCCTCTTAGATGAAACTACATAAAAAGCTTCCTAGAGTCTAAGTGATGGCTCATAAAGGATAAGATATAAAATCTAAAATTTTTACCATATATTTTAATTAATATTATACCTATTTCAACCCCCAAGAGAATTCCTCCCAACTCCACTTGTACAGCTCACACCACACATTCTAAATTGACCTTTCTTGGATTGCAAGGACAAGAAGGAAGAAATAAAAGCAAAGAAAGAAATTTACGATGAAAAATATACACACAAGCATTTAAAATATTATAGGTAGATGAAGATACATTTCACCCACATTTTTAGCTGAAAGTGGACTTCCCAAGTCCATACAAGTGCTAATAAGGGCCTAAATCAAGGGAAAAATACCTTATTCTACATATAACTACTTCTTGGACTGACATATGACTATTAATAAAATATTTTTACCTTCACATTTAACTTAAGCTTGGTGACAAATTTTCTTACTCAACCCATTCATACAAATCATTTATTGTACTAAAAATGTGGCCAAAAGGCATATTTGACATATGAAACATGGTAAAGGATAAATTAATCAATTAAAGATACCTTAAAACATCTAAATGACCACATTAAGACGTTTTCAACATAATTTTATCTTTTGACCATGTTTGACTAGGGTTTACTAGAGTTGACTTTGGTTAACTAGGCAACTACAAGGGAGAATGGGCTTAGACCAAGGCTAGAAGAAGGATAGGTAAGATATTTAGACTAAAACGAGACCTTATTATATGTATAAAAACATTGGAAAAGTTTTAATATGTATAGGTTGACCTAATTTGACTAGAATTCAAATTTTGTTAACACTTTTGGTAATTCTTAGGGATAACATGCTTGGTTATATTAAGGACCAGTAGCCTTATCCTATCCATTGGGTAAAAGGAGTCAAAATGCACTAGGAAATAATAGGAATAGACCTTAACTTGACTAAGAAGATATATGACTTACCTCAAAAGACATAAAAATACCAAGCAAACATAGAAATGAAATACAACACTTGTGCTACTAAGCCCTTAGGGAACACAAGACACAACTGAAAGCAAACTAATCATGAACATTCAAATTAAACATAAATCTCTTCATAGATCAGAAGGGAATTACCTTGAAACTCCTTCCTCACTAGATGAATGAGGATGCCAAGCATATTTCATTTTGGATGTGATGCTAGATGACTCATGTTTTTTTTCTCTTTGGCTTGGCATGTCATCTAATGGAGTCATCTCCCACAAGTGTCCAAGGTAGATGAAGTCCTCTTGAACATGGAAACATACCTCATACTGCTATCCTTTTATCTCTTCATGATAGATTTACATATCTATGAATGGGATAGCTTGTTGCAAACCTAAATATTCTTGAAGGATCCCATTATAATTCTCATTTGTTACAGCCTCTTCAAAGTCTTCAATAAATTTTGTGTCATAGATTTATAGTAGTGTTTCTTTCTCAAACTCTTCCTTGATGTTCATGGAAGTAACTTCATAGGTTGTTCTAGGATCAAATTTTGAACCATCCTCAGAAGGATCAAAATCATCATAGATTACTTGATCATGAGCTAGACTCTCTTGATGATAATGTTTCATGAAGAGGAACAACAAGAGAAGCTCCTTCATTTTCTCCTTTTGCTTCCATAAGAACCTCTTCTAAGACCTATTCTTCAACACAAGGAGGATCTTTTTCCTCATCATTACAATCCAATGTCTCCTCACTAGTAGTCAACTCCTCTTCATCTTCAATCCAATCTAAAATCTCAAACTCATCCTCCCTCTTAGTAGTGTCAATATTAGGCATCTCAAAACAAGGAACATCAGCCCAAGAGGGCTTCCAAGGAGTAATGAATTATTCATCATTTCAAGGGCAAAATTGATCAGCTAGAGGAGGTGGAAAGATGGGTTCAATGGCTTATTAAGGAGGGGTGGGGGGGAGTTGAGTAGATTTAAGTTTCTTTACACTTCCAACTTCTCCACTTAAACATCTCTTGTTCTCATCTTCACAAGATACTACTATCTCTTTACATCTTGGGAAGTTATGCTTAGAGGATTCTTCATGAGGTTGAGATATAAATAAAGGGGTGAATGATATGTTTAGGAAACTTGGGGTTTCCTTAGGATTAGCATCTTGATTCTAACTTCGAAAAGTAGGCTTAGAGAGTTCACTTTTTGTTTCCATGATGGATTTCCTTAAAATCTAATTGGCCAATTCAATCTCCTTGTTAAGATGAGTCTCAAAACTCAATCTTCCTTTCTCAAAATCTTCTCCAAATAAGTCAATTTGATCAATAGTGATATCATCCTTCTTTTGGTTACTCTCTTGGATGTACTTCCAAGAAGGAAAACTTTGGGGAATTCATGAATGACTAGGGATATTTTGAAACATAGCTGGATTAGTATCTTAGAAAGGCATAGTTGACACACTTAAAGGTTGATGTGGGATATATTGGGGCTGCCATGACTGAGTTGGTTCATGATCTCTCAACCTCTCTTCTAGGTGGAAAATTAGGCCACAAATATCAAGCATATCATTAGAAATACCTTACCAATTATCTCTCTATATAGGCATCCATTATTCTTTAACTTGATCCAAAGAATTTATCACACTTTTGATATAATTACTAGGGATGACTTGACCACAGCTATTTTTAGTATCAAGGTCTAACATGTAGTCTTTGTATCCAATGAGAGTCTTCTTGAAACTTGAATTAGAATGACTTGGTGAGGAAATATGTGGGATAGTTGAAGCAAAAGCTTGATAGGGTTGGTCATAAGCAACATATGATTGATAAAGATCATGAAAAAATTAGCCAAGGACTTATTCATATTGAAAATGAATAGGCAAAGAATGATATTTCTCCCCAAATTGTGTTAAGACAAACTCAACATCAAAATTATCCATGAATCACTCATGAGAAGAGCATAAAACAAGAAAATAACTTCAATTAGAGTACCTAGACTAATTAAATAGTATATTTATGCTTGGAATCACCATTGGTACTTAGTGAAATTTCTTCCAAAGGCTTTTATCTTGAGGAGAACACCAAAACTCCTCAAGCTCTTGGAAATAGAGTCCCACCAGGTGTGCCAAAAATTGTTGTTAGCTGGATTTGTACCCTTTGAGGAGATGAAAAGATATCCTTATCCAAGTGGCATAATGGAATCATCTCTAGGCTTGTGGGTATCCTAAGGAATGAGGTGAGTCTCTAGATAGGGCTAACTCCCTTGATGTATCACTTGACTACTACTACTACTACTACTACTACTACTACTACTACTACTACTACTACTACTACTACTACTACTACTACTACTACTACTAGACTTTAGGAGGTGAAGAGGGAAAAGGAACTAATATAATGGAGGTGATACACTATATATGTTGATGAAATCCAAACATATGTATTTCACACTTGAAATCAAAGGACAACTAAAACATACACTCTCCAATCAACATATTCTTGCATCAATGTTACATTGTGGGGTTATAGATGAATGTAAAAAGGTAAGAGGACTAGAAAAGAGGCCTATAAGGGCACTAATGAAAAAAATAAATCACTTAAACCTTGACATATCTTGGAACACATCACATGCCCTAAAAGAAGAAGATGTAAATAGGTGAAAAGAATGAGCAACATGCTAAGGATTCATTAGTCTTCACTTATACAAGATCACACATTCAAGTAAAAATAGTAAGTACAGTCATAGAAGAGGTAAAAATTATTAATTTTATTGATCAAAATGTGTAAAATTGAGTATTTATTCACTATAATTAGGTGGAACATCTGTACAATAACCAAAAAGGCTAGAATTTGTATAAATTGTGAGAGGAAAGAGAGAAAGAGAAGTTCAAGAATCATAGAGACACTTATCAAGCAATGAGGAGTTAAAAAATTAATAGAATCATGTGTGATATAGATTCTAAATGGAATCAAGGATAAGTGTCCCTAAAACATTTTTAACTCCTCCACATGTGGCATAAATTCCCTTGTGCTTGCATAAGAAATTACCTTCATCATTTGTCTTCACAAAACTAAATCATCACTACATAACATTGTGTATAATGATGGATCTAAGTGGGAGAGGTTAAAAATAATACCTCACATACATTGGAGTGGTCTCTAATAATTCCTTTTCTTCTATCCATATACAATCATACCTGATAGTCTTGAAATGACTCCTTTCCATGCACCTCTTATACATGGAAACCAAAACCTTTCCAATTATACAGTTTTATTCATGCACAAGGAGGATTGACACTTTTAAAGAGTGTACAAGTCATCAAGTTTAATAAATAAGCCTTAAAAGGCTTTCTAAATGGATTTTCACCACTTTTCCAAAGTTTTCACTACCCACTCACTATGACTGGCTAAAATGAAAGAGATGGTAGGAACACTTAAGAGTGGATATGCCTCATAAAATTTCCATGGAAACTTATAAAAGTATCAATATATCTCCAAAAGTGATTTCACCTTTTGAAACATTCTCACACCTATAAAACATACAAAAATGTCAAATAAAGACCTATTCTAACACCATCCGTATAGGTCCATGTAAAAATTTAGAATTAGAGGGAGATTGAGAGAGTATTATAAAATTTTAAAAAGTTTCATGTCCTTTCCACCTCATCTGGATACTCCATCTACTTCATCTCTCTAATTGTGTCCTTATAGAGGGTTTGTAAGGGTTTTAGAGTGGTATCTAGTCTTAACATTTATTAATAAAGAATAAACATTGGAATTATCTCCCAATTCCACTAAGGGATTCTTAAGGACCCTCTCCATCATCTCCAAACAACTCATCTTCCCATAAAAAGGTTCATTAAAGTTGTAAGCATCCAAAGTTATCCATTCAAATTCCTTTCCTACATTTTATGAGGTTTTGAGTGTATTCAAGCCAAAAAATGGATTTTTTGCTGATTTTACTACATACCAATGGTTTATACACCTATATAAACGTCCAAATAATATTCTTCAATCATCATAATATCACATCAAAAGTTAGGAAAGAAAATGACCCTTGTTTGGTATTAGGCCTAGACCTTACTCCATAGCTATATCTTTAACTCTTACCCTAAAATAAGTTTCAAATGTTTTCCTTGCATCCAAAGGGGGTTTAAATTATCTACAATATTCCCCTTGACATGATCCAATAATACATAATTTCCAACCAAGGCCACATATGAAAATTATGTCTTTACCTAGTAACAAGCTTTATTATCTCTTACAATGTTGACTACAACCTTTGTTGCATGGAGTAGCTTATTTGGATTTCATCCTCCTATAAAAGTTTTTTAGGTCTAAATATATGTAATAAAACTTCACCAATCATCTTGGATGGTCTTTTCTTGTTTTAGTCTACCATTTCATCCTTTTTTCCTCAAAACTACCCTTTTATGTAAGGTAAATGTGCCTTGCCTCTGGGATAGAATAGGGGCATGTTCCCTTATTTATTTATTAAAATTAACCATTAAAGGTTATCACATAGGTCCCAAGGAAAATCTATACCAAAAATTATCTTCTAACTCCATCAATAAGACCTCCAACTATTCAAAGACCAAGACTGGACTTTTCAAGGGACGCTGCGTACAGGGTAAGATATGGTGGACTATGTCTTGTGTTTTCTAGAGCTCTCCCTTTGTATGATTTTCATTGTAAATGATCTATTTAATTATCATGAACATGATTCATTTAATTCAATCACTATTCTAATATTTTCTCTTTGATGCACTCTTTATTCCCTTGAAAACATAAGACTGGGCTTCCTTTACTAACTAAGACAACCTTATTTAGGTCTACTGTAGGTGATGTAGGACTGATTATAGATTTTGTGGGATGTTTAAGGTCCATTTGATTTGGATTTAGCTTCATTTTATTCTCATTTAGACCTTACTTTCCCCTAGGAGCCCTCAAAAAAATGTATTCCATCAACCCTCAAAACACTACCTATATTGAAATGCTCTCTCACAACACTACCTGTAGGTGTATTTGCATTAGGAGACATTTCTTGGAGTGTTTAGAGGATATTTTGAATATTTTATAAGGTCACAATGTCTATCTAGATAACACTCCTCTTTAAGATACCTTAAGACATCACTTTGCATTTACTTTACAAAGCCCTACCAATTTTTTTCCTTGAGCTAATAAGGATAGTTGCTTTTACCTCATTCAATATTTCACTAAGTGCATACAATGGTTATTAGTCTTATACAAGTGTATTTTATCTTACCTTCACATGTTACTCTTCCTAGCGCCTTGTCTATTTTGGAATCTCTCTTTTGTAGGTCAGCAAGAAGTGTCTAATTGGATTACAAGTATAGTGAGTAGTCTATTCAATAGTGTTTCTTAGAGTGCCTATTTTATAAGTCCTCCTAACATAGGTTCTCTTTAAGACCCCATGCTTGAAACATTGATGCAAAAGGGAAGATTGTCATTAGATGAAGTCTATGTGCCAACTTCTTATTGGTTCCAAGTGCATGTTATACATTGTGAGGAGACAACTTATTTGGTGTATCACCTCCCTAGAGTAGATTTACTTTTAGCTATTCTTATCCCTTTTCATCCCCCTAAGTGTTAGTAGTAGGATTGATCAAAGTGGTACATCAAGGGGAACTAGCCCCAAATCTTGATATCCACCTCAAATTTTGGTCACACATATCCCTGAGGTGGTTCCATTATGCCACTTGAATGAAGAGAGACTTGCCATCTTCTTGAGGGGTGCAAGTTCAAGTGACAATACCTTGACTAGAAATTTTCACTTTATGATGCCAAATTCACAAACTTGGATAGCATTTCAAGAAGTAATAAGTTATTTAACCTCAAAGTGTTACCACTTGAGGACATCATTCCTATAAAGGCCATCATAATGAACATGAGGAGGATATTAAAGAGATGGTTGGATCAAGTTAGGGATGCAAAATACATCTTTTGAGAAAATTAAATTCAAGATTGTCTTGATGCTAAAGGATGTCATGGTCACTAGGGTGACCAAGCCCTTTGGATCCTTCATGGATGATCAAGAGTTTAGATCACATATTATGGTGTTTATTTATAAATTCTAGTAAGATGTATCTAGTTAAAAAATTGATACTTCAATGATAAATATTGTGGCATTTGCCAATTAAATAATGGAAAAACTAGATTCCATTGAAGAATCATTAAGACAAATACTTATAGAGAATGGTAGGCGCATTAAGGAAATACCTGATTTGTTTTGACCCATGATCTAGAACTTAACATAGATAGATCAAAATACTTATCATGTGTAGAATAAGGACCAAGGAAGAAGTAGATAGGAAACAAAGACATAAGCAATAAGTTGGCTAACAACAACCTCCAAGGCCTTAGGAAATATTCCATGGTGATGTAGCATTTTATCCATTCAGCTATATTTAGGCACCTTTTGTGGGCCCATTTAAACTTGTCATAGGAATTTTGAGGCCTATAAATATGGGTTTCCCCCTTCATTGGTAATCAAAAAATAGTTTTTACAAGAATTAATGCAAAGAGCAAAAGAATTCAAGAGTTTGTCTAAAGTGCTTATTGTGTGTGTTTTGTGATTTCTAATTCTCATGGTTTTATATGTCTAATAGTTTATTTTATGCACTATATTTTTGAAATAACATCCAATTTATGCATCTATTAGTTTGATTTTGGCACTAAGCTGACTAATCTAATAGTATACTTGATCTATTTTCATATTATTTGCAAATAAATGTGCTATACAATTTACTGTGAATGATTTATCTTTGTATAATGTATGATCATAGATATATGCATTTTTTATCCGCTAAATCTTCATATTCATTTAATTATATTTGAGCGTTAAACTAGAGTGGTGAATGTTATTTTTCTATGTTTTTGCTGTAGAAATTAGAATAATTGGTGCCTTTGATCATGTTAATCAAAATATCTTTTCTACCTTACCCTACTTACCCTTAGATCCACCCATGACTCACTTTAGCCTAGTCCATTTTATAAATATCCATTGTTTGTTTGTATTTTGGGAAATAATTGACAAAGTTTTGAATAATTCCTCAAAGATTAGAAATAATAATATGTAATTGCATATAATTTTTTATCCCTACAGTAAAGTCTGCTTATAGACTCATGACTTTTGACCATATCTCTATTATTTGTGTTGTTTCCAATATTAGTTGTATAAACAACTCAAGCCTTGAGTCTTCCAAGACTTAAAATTGACTTTCACACTTTCCCCTTGTTCCCTAGTGACAGAGGGAGAATAATAAGTACAATAAAAGGAAGGGAAAAGATGGAACTAGAAGGAGGGCCCTTATGTAACTATTTTCATGCATATTTATATAATTTTAGTGTACTTTATATATACATGCTTAATTATTTATAAGTACATGAATATTGTTAAATAACACTAATGATTTGCATAATTTACCTAAATATTTTCATTCTTTATATGAATCTTTACATTATTTGAATGATTTCATCAAAGTTGGTGTTCATCTATGTAAATTTGGTAAATAACTTGGATATTTGCTTAAATTCATACAAATATAGGCAAAATATCCTATTATTTAGCCATATTGAAGGTTATTTTGATCATCTTTGCAAATTTTGGCATAAATTTGTGAATTAATTTGGATATTTGTGCAAAGATCAATATATAAGACATTGCTTGTATCAAACCAAGGCATTTAAGATCTTATTTGATCTATTTTGCTTGAGATTAAGTATACCTTTGCATAAATTTGTGCTCTAAGATATTTTGAAACATTTGAACATTCTTATATTGTTAAATTAGACATGGAAATACTTTGAAATGTTGGTTTAACATCGATCTTTATAGGTTAATGTATAAATCTAGTATTAATTGTATAAACAACTCAGGCCTAAGTTTTCTAGTGCTTAAAATTGAGTTTCTTACTTTCCCCTTGTTCCCTAGTGACACCGGGACCATAATAAGCACATCAATAGAAAAGGAAAATTTGGTTCTATAAGGAAGGACCTTATATAAGTATTTTCATGCATCTTTGTATAATTATAGTATACTTCATATATACATGCTTAATTATTTCAATGTACATGGATATTGTTAAAGAACACTAAGGATTTGCATTCTTCACATAAATATTTGCATTCTTCATAAGAATATTTGTATTCTTTGAAATATTGCATTAAAATTAGTATTCATTTATGTAAATTTGGTAAATAACCTAGATATTTGCTTAAATGCATGCAAATATAAGCAAAATACCTTATTATTTAGCCATATTGAAGGTTATTTTGATCACCTTTGTAAATTTTGGCATAAATGTGTTAAATAATAAGGATATTTGTGTAAAGATCAATATCTAAGACATTGATTGTATCGAATCAAGGCATTTAAGATCTTAGTCACTCTATTTCACTTAAGATTAAGTAGACATTTGCATAGATTTGTGATTGAATATATTTTGAAAAATTCTAATACTCTTAGGTTGTTGAATTAGACATGGAAATTCTTTGAAATTTTGGTTTTATGCTTATCTTTCAAGGTTAACGTAAAAAGTTAACAAATATTTGTGTAGATTTTGAGAATTTTTAGGTTTCAGGGTTTGGACCCTGAAAGATCAAGGTAAAATTACAATATCTAAATCTTTTCTATAAAGATTAATCTATATTTGTGATATTTGAGACTTATGGAGGCTATATTTGAAATCCCTTTGCTCTTAGCACCCTTTCTACATTCTGGAGTTGCCTAAGATTATAACTAGATCATGATCTAAACCTAGTATCCTGTTAGCACCATTAAAAACCCATAGAAAGACTAGAGTAGATAAAAGTAGATGTAGGAAGTTCAGGATCCAGCCAAATTCCCCATCTAACCAAAATTTACCACCCCTTGTGCCAGTCATGGCATGGTTAATTAGTTCATCCATCAACCATCCTAGACTTGTGCATGATCCACGTAGGAATATAGAGAAGTATTTGCCTCTCTCCACCCCACTGGTAGGATGACTATTGAGGAGCATATGAAGTCCTTCAAAACATATTTGAGGTTTCTTAAATTAATCCATAAGGATGTGGCTTGTCACCTCTTTCCCTTCACATTTAAAAATACAACCTATGATGGGTTCCTTAATTTTCTTAAAGATTACATCATGGAAGGTAGCTAGTTTAATGACAATTTTATTGCCCAATTTGGTAGGGTATTCAACTTAGGAGTTGGGTACCAATAGTTTACCACCCTCAAAAGGGACATGAAAGAACCAATCAAGACATTCAATGCTAGGTTCCAAAATATATATACCCTAACATCTCTACCATATAAGCTGGTAGATGAGTTATCTTTGGAAATATATAAGAATGCTTTGGATCCTATGATAGCTATCTTTTTTATAAAAGCTCTGAATATTGATATATTGCCTTTAGTTTATGTTGAATTAATCCACATCAATGAGAAAATGGAACCACAGGGGCATCCTACCTTTGATATTCCCAACTATGATATAACTTTGCCCATTATGATTGTCATTCCTAACATGAATCAAAGCCAACCTACATTGAACCAATTTCTAGTGATCAACTAATTACCTTCGATTCATCATGCACCTAGAAAGTAACTAAGATTATTTAACCAAGAAAATGCTTGAGCACATCCCTACTATAATCAAATAATGGTTCTCATGAATAACACCAATGTCTAGACCATAACCAAAATCAAGAACATAGAGCCCCCAAAAGGAGAATTAGACTCAATACAAAGAAATATTTAAAAACTCGCTAATGATTTCTTAGATCTCAAAAACTAGATTGGAAATACTGGTGAGAATCCAAACAAAATTTATAATTTTGAAAGATACAATAGACCTTTCAATAGGTATAACAATAATAGTGTGCCCACTTTGAGTGAATTACCTAAGATTAATATTTGTGAGATGACCTTGCCTAATTGATGTAGATTACATAATATAGTTAGATATGGATAGCTAGAGTATGTTGAGTTATTCCATGCATTTGAAGTCATCTAGATCCAAGTAGAGGGATTATACATGAATCCTAATGATTAAGGTAATGTTAAATGTCCTAACAACTCTAATGACACTCCTAGATCTCATAAACCATTCTCATGGTTGAGACCTATGACTTTCTTAGTCAAGATGAGAATGAGCTTGAGTACTATGTTGAAGAAATTCATACCTTCCAACAATGTCAAAGAAGTAACTATGCCTTGAGAAGCAAAGTTTATAAGCCATCTCTGACAAATTCCACCCCACCTAATAAACTAGATACACCTCCTAATGGTAGGATAAACAGTAATACTCCACACCCAAAAGGTAAGGAGCATAAACCAACAATATAATCTCTATACATAACATCAAAATATGGATAAAACATAGTGGAATACATGAATAAAATGTAGGAAAATATAAAATTTCATGATCTCACACAAATAACTAAACCACATGTTTTACTATTAAAATCCTTAAATGGGAAGCCTAGCCCCATCATATCTAAATAAGGTCATGTAAATGTGGTGATATACAAGAGTAAGCATGAATTTCCACTGTTCCTATTAACTATTATAAGTTTTGGTAATAATCTTCATAATTTCTTGCTTGATTCTAGTTCTTCAACTAACATTATGCCTCTAAGGATCTATGAGAAACTGGGGTTATTACTAGTCAAATCAAGAAAGGTTGTGGTGTAGTTGGACAAGTCAAGAGTGAAATTGATGGATGAATTATTGAATATCCATATACAACTAGCTCATAAACATTAAATCCAATAGTTCATTAACATTCAATTCATTAACATACCTAAGGCTTATGGATCACTATTGAATCATGATTGGATTTAATCCTTGAATGGATATATGTCCATCAATTGTTCACATATGTGGCTACCTTGGTGTGGGATCCCCAATCAGATTAGGATTGATTGGGAATAGAAGATGAAAAACATGATCACTGAATATAATGAAAAGAATGAAAAGGTAAATTACCAATCCTATGACTTAGGTGTTTACACTATAAAAACCACTAATATTATTGTAGGTGACAACATGAAAGAAGAGAGAAAATGCCATTAGACATTACACTTTGATGGTAAATGAACTAAACAAGGCTCTAGCATCATAATTTTTCTAACAAATCTTGATGGCAAACAATATCTAGCTTCTTATAGATTACATTTCTCTTACACTAACAATTTAGTAGAATATAAAGCTCTTATTTTAGGACTTCAATTTTCAATTAAAAATAAGGTGAAAGAAATATTAATCTATGGTGATTCTAAGATAGTTTTATATCAAATTAGAATCAAATATCAATGTAAGCTTTCATGTTTAAAAAAACTATAAATTTAGAACATGGGATTTAATTGAGTATTTTGACTCATTCAATATTATTTCCTTGCCTGGGGAACAAAACCAATTGGCAGATGCTCTAGCTTTAGTAGCAACAAACTTGGTGCCTCTAGAGGATTTTAACTTACAATAATTTATTGTGCATATAGTTTCATGCCAGTTTGTGCTAGATCATAGAAATCACTTCCATGTTTTTGATGATGACCAATAGATAATTGACTTCTTATGTAATGTTGGTGTATTCAAGTCTCACATCATTGATGAATAGGATGAAATTTATATAGAAAGTTTACTGGACAATGAAGGTGGAGTAATCCAACTTAAAGAGAACTGAATCCCCAAAGGCATGATCTCATTGGGAAGGATGTTTGACTGAAATAAATAAGGAATAAAAGTTAATCAACCCAAGGTAAGTGAAAAATATTATAAGCAAGTCAACTTGGGAAATTGTTTGGAATGAACAAAATGTCAAGAATTGTCTAGTTTGTACCAATGAATAACTAAAAAAAGAAACTACCATTTTAACTAAATTCAAGGACATCATTGTTTGGTCATACAATGACCTAAATATATTTGTCACTAGTGTCATTACTCATCCAATTAAAAGAAGCTTGTAAACCTTTTAGCTAGAGACAAAGACTAGTAAATCTAATACTAGAAGCACTAATTTACAAAGAAGGGAATAAATTACTTGATGCAAGGATAATATTTCCTATATGGCACTCAACATGGGTCACCAATCTTGTTCTAGTCCCAAAGAAGAATGGAGAAATAAGACTTTATGTCAATTTTGGGAACTTAAACAAATCCTCTGAGAAGGATGATTATCCCTTGTCATATTTAGATGAAGGCATATAGTTGGTGAGTGGGTCTAGAATGATGTAATTTTTTGATGGATTTTAAGGCTAAAACTATGTCCTAATGAACAAGAGTGATATAATGAAGACTACCTTCACCACTAAATGGGGAATGTTTGTATACAAATGAATTCCATTTAGATTGATCAATGTAGAAACAAATTTCCATCAAGCCATGGATCATACATTATATGGATTAATTGGTAAGTGCATTATTATTTTCATGGATGATATAATATATATTTTTTTAAATAGGGAAGATCACATGATACATTTACAACAAGTGCTAGAGAAGTGTAGGAGTTATGACATTTCTTTAAACGCTAATAAAAGCATCTTTTGTGTGACTGAAGGTAAACTCCTAGGACACGTAATCAGTCAACAAGGTATGAACATTGACCCTGATAGGATCAATGAAATTTCAAAGGTGGAAGTTCCTAATAGAAAAAAAGAGTTAAAATCCTTCTTTGGCAAAATTTTGTAATAAATATTATCTCTAGTTTTGTAAAGATTGTGAGACTACGCAATGTCATGCTAAATAAATATGCAAAGATAGAATGGACTACTAAAGAAAATAAGGCCTTTCAAGAAATTGAGGATTCAATTTTTCAATCTCTTATCTTGATAAACCCTAAATTTAATGAAGATTTTTATTTATACTCTTTTGTTTCTAATCATACTATTTTTGTTGTCTCAATACAAAAAGAGAATGACAAATAACACCCCATAGTCTTTATGAGAACCAACCTAAAAAATGTAGAGATAAAATATCCTATTCTAGATAAGAATCCCTATGCTCTAGTGAAGGTTGTCAATAATATTAGATAGTACATTATAAAGAACACAATCTATGCCATAATGTTTGATCCAGTTGTGAAGTTGATGTTGGGATAGAATGAACTTGGGGAAAGAAGAGGGAATTAGATGACCAAACTCTAATAATATGAATTAGAGATAAAATATGCTAAGTTAGTTATATGATAAGGTCTAATCTAACACATTACAAACACTAATCCTTACATTGATATTTTGTAGGTTAAATAAAATCATGTATTGAGAGGAGATTGGTATAAAGATATTGTCCATTATCTATTACATGAAGTGTGTCATCCACACCTTAAAAGAGAATAGAAAATTTCCCTTAGACTGAGATCATCCCATTTTATTATCAAAAGAGGTCATCCTTGAGGGCATACCACAACACACAAAATATTGAGAGGTGGCTATTATTGGCTGACCATTTTAAAGGATGCACATGATCATGTGAAAACATGCCACCAATGTCAAGTGTTTGATTGAAGAGAAAAAAAGGTATCCATGACTTTACAACCAATAATTGAAGCAACTCCAATTGTACAATGTGGCCTTGACTTTGTAGGAGTGATTAATCCCAAATCTTCAATGGGACACAAATTTGTACTCATTGATATAATAGCCACCAAGAATAGTAAAACGATTGATTTCATCATGTTTATAGAAGAAAACATTATCACTCAATTTGGGATGCTCTTATCTCTAGTATGTGATAATGGCCCATCCTTCGCATCTGCTAAATTCACTAAATGGGCATATGATAATAAAATAGACATAAAGTATACTTCAAACAATTACCCTCAGGGTAATAGAGCTGTATAATCCGCTAATAAAAACTTGATGAATACCATCAAGAAGTTTGTAGAGAAGAAACCTAGAGAATGGTAGTCCCTGCTAAAATATGCTCTATGGGTAAATAGAAATAGATATAAGTAGGCACTCAATGCATCCCCATTCCTAATAGTCTATGGGTAGAAACCTATTATTCCTATTAGACTAAAGGTACCCACTTATGATTTCATGGTGAAATACATGGTATATGATGAAATAGTGTAGTCTTGGATACTAAACATCATCTAAATGGAAGATGCTAGAGATGAAGCATTAAAAAACTTTAGTAAACATCAGGATGTTATGAAGAGATGGTTTTACAAGTGAGACAAAGTTAAATCATTCTTAATATCAGAATTATTCCTATTATGTGTCAAGGCCCATGAAAATAAAGGATAACATGAAAATTTTACTCCTCTCTATATTAGACCATATCAAGTAGCAGAGATACTAGGTGAAAATACATTCAAACTCAAAGACTTGCAAGGCAATGAATTATCCTTGCCAGTTAATTGAAAATACATGAAGAATTATTTCTCTATTACTTTATCATAAATTCCATAAGGACAGTAAGATTATTTATAGTTAGTGTAGGTAGGATTATAGTAGCTTTCCTTTCTTGCTTTGTTTTCCTATTTTGTTCTTTCTTGCTTTCCTTCTTTTTTTCCATTTTTTATTTCTTGATTTTTATTTGGTTTTTTTTTCTATTATGTGTTGTAGCTTAGTAATAATTCCTATGGACAAGAATTCATTGGCTCAATTTGTGTTGATCTAATCCCAAAAATGGGAAGAAGGGATTGTTGTTTGTTAACATTAGTAGTCTAAGGTTTGGAAGCCTCCAGCATTGTTATAATTTAGAAAATCTAGGTGGGTTTAATTATAAGTTAGTTTTCTATTGATAATCCTAAGTTATTTGAATAATATTATATAGTTCAGATGACTGAGCAGTTTCTTAAACAAGAGTTTGAATCTATATGGACCATCATACTGTCACTTAATTTCAACAAATAAATTTCCTAGGTAGAACTTGCTATCTAATAGTGGATAACATTTAGATTATGTCTTGACACAATTCTTACACCTAGATAATTTTGGTTCCCAACCATTATGGTTTATAAACATACGCATTATATATATACATATATACATATATACATATATATATATATGTATATATATATATGTATATATATATATGTATATATATATATGTATATATATATATATATGTATGTATACATATATATATATATATATGTATATATACATATATATATATATATGTATATATACATATATATATATATATATGTATATATACATATATATATATATATATGTATATATACATATATATATATATATATATATATATATATATATACATATATATGTATATATACATATATATATATATATATATATATATATACATACATATATATATATATATACATATATATATACATATATATATATATATATATACATACACACACACACACACACACACACACACACACACACACACACACACACACACACACACACACACACACACACACACACACACACACACACATATCAATGAGTTATTAAAATCATAAACTGATTCAACTTTCATGAATCATGAATTAGGAAATCTCTTCAAGGCCATGGATGCCTGGCAAGAAGTAGAGTAAGTATTGAAGTGGAGCCAAAGGTATCTCTATTAGGGTTGTAGACACCTGGTTGATAATAGAGCAATGCCCAAGCCATCCGTAACTAAGCAAATCATTATTATATAAAATCTAGAGATTACTTAAGTAATTTCATGTTTGATGTCCTAAAAATTGAAATTTATCATTTATAAACCCATTGGAAATGGTCAATGAACCTTAAAGCACACACATAGTATGATTTTTTATAAGGTTTAAACTCAACTTCTAGCTTGTGTGCTTTCATTAGTTCTAAAAAGAAGTTTTGATACTAACTAAATATCCCAATGAGATAACAATTTTATGATTCATCTTTGAAAAAGAAATCTAGATTCCAACATTTTTGAATGTTTCCCTATAAAGGTCACCATTTTTTGATGACCAATTACCCCTTATTCCCAAAATAGGTGCCTTGATTTCTTCAAATTCCAAAAGTGCCAAAGATGCCAAGCTTGCTAAGTAATTTAACTACATAGAGAATTGATCTAATACTTCTAGAAATTTTTGGTTAATTTTCCATTTTGAAATAATGACTGACTCTTAGAAATATTAAAATTACTTCAATTTTTATTCAATTTATCATTCAAAAACAAATTATTAACCATTGATGATTAGAAATGTGCAGATAGGCTATCACCAAAGAAAATCAAACTAGTTTTCCATTATGCATGAAAGTAACAAAATTCATCTGATCTTACTAGACTAACATTAATTTGTACTTAAATCATTTAATCCTAATATTTTGCTTTGAACTTATTTAATTTACTTGAGATGGTCATTTGACGTCTTCACAAGTCTAACTGAACTTATCGCTTGACCTCACATGATGCCAAAGTTAAAGTAGTAGTTTATGATTCCTCTTGGGAAGTTGAATTAAATATTATGACTTAGAGGATAGGTGACCACCTCATTAGGGTTTATGAAACCTTAATAATTCACTACATCCTACATAGGACACATGAATCAAATTGACAAATCCTATAAGTTATGTGGCATCATCTAGAGAGCTCATAAGGGAGATAACTATCTGAATTCAAATCCTAGGCTATGTGTCAATATCTTAACCTATATGAGTAGGCATATTCAATCCAAGTTACCATGCATCCCCTACACATCCTCTTATAGTACATAAGCCCATGACATAGCACCATGTGTCTTAAGTATTACCAACTAGACTCAAGAAGTCTTCTGAAGCAATGTGTGTCTCCTTCAAGTTCATTCAAGATCAATGCATGTCCATACCATATTTCATCCATTTAAAATATCATGAGAGCTCATAATCAAGATGTCTAGTATCACCCAATCCATTTAATCAAGGATTGATGGTATAAATCTATCCAAGGCTCCTTTTGAGAATGAAAAGTGGTATAAAAATGAATAAAAACCGATAAAATGTATGTGTTCCCCTAGACTCACATGATGATACCACATGTCATTCTTGAAAAGCTATAATTCAAGATCCATAGAAATAAATTTTAGAGTGGTGCATGGCTCCACCTGAGCCACACAATTAACATATAATTGCCAAATACTATTAATAATCCTTTCAAAAGTGACACCTATCAAAGCAAAGTCATGATTGCCTATGAGAGGGCCACCTAGTAAAGAATAAGTTCTGATTGCCTATGAGAGAAACACATGACACTCGTATGACTAATCAAAACTAAAGGGCCCTACTTGAGATATTTCCACAAATCAAAATGTTATATATGTAAAGGTAAAAATGAGTCATCACACTGAGTTACATTCTAAAAACCCATTAGGAAATCAAACAATGCCACATTTCTAGATTTTGATCTCATTAAGTAGTTTAGTCATATTAATGCTCCATGCGTGCTTAGCTAGATCTGAGGTGGCATGATTTATGTCAAAAGGTGGTAATTTTTAGATTTGAATATAAAATTGGAAGTAAATCAAAGGGAAATCAGCATTGAATTTGAATTATAGTGTAATTAATTATCAAAAGTAATAGTTTGAAGATATGTAAAGTTGATGAGATCAGCATTAATATGGCATGAACTATGACTACTATCAACATTGAAATAAATAATCAATATTCAAAAAGGCTATCAGGCCATATATTTTTACCTACATTTGCATTTTAATTCATGTTAATTTAATCTCTACTATTTATGTTCTCCAAGTATGATGATGCTCAAGCTATTCATGTATTGCACCTAGGCCACCATTATTAGAACTCAAAATCTACAAAGATATATAGAAGGACATTGATTATTGCCTAGAATATTACAAAAATGGTAGAAGTAATTCCATCCACCTCGGGTAATAGCATCTCTATCAAAAATTATGTCTTCTTATTCTAATATGGAAATTTAATCATTTTCAATGACACATAATTCACCCCTAAGGTCAGAAACTTAGCTGACAAGTAGTAAATAATATTTATTTCAATGTTGAAGAGGACGAAGATGTTGATGAGGCTAAGAGAATGCCTCAAATAATCCAATTGGATTTAAACATCCTTAAAATCCAAGTTTTCCTTTTCCATAAACCTACATCAAAGCCAGAGGTCATGCCATTCACTGACCTAGTCTATGGTAGCTTTGGGAGGATGAGATGTGAGGATGGGTTTCTCAAATGAATGAACTAATGGATCCCAATTGTATTCATTATAGGGCCTATCTTTTATAAATATTATGACCTACCTTTTCCATAGGTAGAGTACAACTAGAGCATCATTGATAATTTGTACAAGGAGCACAAACCAGAGACAATCTTGGCTTCATGGGTGATTGACCCAATCATGGTAATTTTTATGGATGACCAAGGGAACATACCTATTCATCAATTTAGAAAGGAAGATAGGAATATTATGGCCTTATTAAATAGGATATTTGGAAACTAACACATTGGGTACGTAGACATAAAGACCCTTCCACTATTACAAATTATCTTAGAGGACCAATAGATTCCCCCACTTGGGGATATTATTAGCAATAATATGGTGTATGCTATGAATGACACTTGCCAAAATTGTTCTCCATTCTACATGATGATTTACCTTCTATATTTTATCTATGAAACTACCCAACAAGGCTCTAACTCATGGTCTCTAGAGTGACAAGAGGTCATGCCCCAGTTATTCTATGTAATGTACATTCACCATTTTAGGTGCAATATCAAGGTAATTATAGAAAATTTCTATCCCATTGTGTATAAATGAATTATTAAGTGTGAGATGCCAAGGATTCCCATTGAAGTTATACATACATTAAATTAAATGGGTAACTACTAACTATACTTTAATTTCATAGTCATCTGAATGGAAGGAGTAATGGTAAGTCCTCTTAGGTTACCAAGATATGTGCCTATGAAATTGGTGGAGGAAGATATGGCCTATAAAATTATACATGGAGTTGATGGTATAAGCTAGGGAAGACTAAGATCATGAAGTGGCATGATATAGTTGTGGATATAAGGCATTGGGACTCATACCCATTTCCTAGAGATGATTTTAAGGCATGGGACCTTAACGATGTCATTGCAAGGCATCTCTTCAAATTCAATAAGGATATGTCTATGGAGTATAAGCATCAAGAGGAGGTCCATGAATAGGTATACAAATATGCCATGAATGACAAAATAGTCTTTAATAATGCAACTAAGAAGAACATATATCTTGAAATGAGGCTTTATAAAGAGAAAATAAGAAGATATCATTAAGCCTCGACCCCACTAACTCGTGGGAGTATGTTCAATGCATATTATGAGGAAATAAAAGAAGAAGAGGAGGAAGAAGAAAATATTCCTCTCATTAGGAATAGACCATGTAGGCCTCCACTATAGGCCACTTCAAGTTGATAGATCCTACCTTTGAGCTTTGATCAAGGAGAAACTAGCAGACAACCTGGCCCCTCTCAAGGTCCTACATTTACCTCTATATCTACTGTGGGAGTTTTCATAGAGATCCTAGATTAACCTAATCTTGATGTCATTGATGGTGAGGGATCTCAATAAGGAATTGAGTTATTAATGAAAGAGATGTAGATACTGTCTAGGAGAAATATTTAAAAAGCTTACAAAAGAAATAAGTCTTTGAGGACTACCATGAGAAGAGGAGTACCTCCTCCACCAGTTCCCCAAACTCCCACTATAATTAACACATCAATACCTTATTTTTTAATTACTTCTACCCATCCTTCTACTTTCACTCCCATGTTTGTCCTACCCACCATTGTTTCTCCATTGGCTCCATTATCTTTGACTTTTATAACTACTTTTTCCCAATCTTCAGTGGACACTAGCATTAGACAAACTAGTTCTTCCTTTGGGTTCACCATTCCCAAATGAATATATAGAGGACCCAATATCCTTAGTTTAAGTAAAGTAAAAGTACATAACTACCTTGATTAAGGGGATGTAATATTAATTTAAAAGGTTAAAGGAGAAATCATTTCCAATAGTGCTAGATGACACTCTAATTCAAATAATAAATGTTATTATCAATGTCTTTAGATTATATAAATTCATGAAGAAGAAGGAAGATCGGGTCTTAAAATCTAATTTGGCCATTAAGATTGACTATAAAATTATACTTTATGATACCAAGTTGACAGACTTGGCTAGATTTGCATGAAGTAATAATTTCCCTAAGCATAAGGTGTTGACACTTGAAGACATCATCCCTACATAAGCCATCATAATGAATAAGAAGATGATGTTAAAGATATGGCTAGGTCATGTCAGGGATGCAAATACATCATTAGATAAAATTGAATTAAATATTTCCTTGATGTTGAAGGATGCCATGGTCACTAGGGTAACCAAGCCTAATAGATCCTTCATGGATGATCAAGTGTTCAGAACCCAGATAAAGGTGTTTGTTTCTAAATTATAGCATGACATATCTAGAATTAAAACTACTATGATAAATATAACAGCATTTAATAATAAAATATTAGAAAAAGTAGATGGCATGGAAGAATCATTAAGGTTAATACTCATACTACATGGTAGGCTCATTCAGGAAATACCTAATGTGTTTCAGTCCATGATCCTAGACTTCACCTAGAAAGTTTAGGACTAATTGGCATGTGTATAAGTATGGAACAAGGAAGAAATAGAGAAGAAATCAAAGACAAAAACAAAAATAAAAAGATATCCAATAGCCACATCTAGGGCCTTAGGGAATATTCCATTATGTTTTATAAATTTGAAATTAGAATTTTCCATTGTAGTGTAACATTTTAGCCACTTGGTTGTATCTGGGCACCTTTTTTTGGCCCATTTAAAATTGTCTTAGGAATATTTATGTCTATAAATAGGGGTTTCCCAACTCATTTTTAATCAAAAAATAGTTGTTACAATAATTAATACAAAGAGAAAAAAAATTCAAGAGTTTGTCTGAAGTACTTATTGTATGTGTTCTATGATTTTTTATTCTCATGATTTTAAATGACTAATAGTTTCTTTTTTGCTAGCTAATTTGGAATAACATCCAATTTATGCATCTATTAGTTTGAGTTTGACACTAGGATGACTAATCTACTAGTATACTTGTATTTTCATCTTATTTGTAACTAAATGTGCTATGCAATTTATTATGAATGAGTTATCTTTGTACAATGTATATTCATAGATATATGCATTTCTTTCCTCTAAAGCTTCAAATTCATTTATTTAGCTTTGAAAATTATGCTAGAGTTGGTGAATGCTAGTTTTCTATGTTTTTTCCTTAGAAGTTAGAAAAATTGGTGCCTTTAATCATCTTAAGAAAAATCTCTTTTCTGCCTTACCTGACTTACCCTTGGATCCACCCATGACTAAATTTAGCTTTGTCCATTATGTAAATATAAATTGTATGTTTGTATTTTTGGCAATAACTAAAAAATCATAGAATAATTCCATAAATACTAGTAATAATAATGTGTCATTTCATATAATTTGCTCTCCCTACATCAAAGTCTAACTATAGACTCATGAGTGGTGACCATATATCTCCTATTTGTGTTGTTTCCAATATTAGTTATATAAGTAATTCAAGCCTTGATTCTTCCAAGACTTAAAATTTAGTTTCTTACTTTCCCCTTGTTTATTAGTGACATAGGGAGCATAATAAGTGCATCAACAAGAAGGGAAAATATGGCACTAGAAAGAGGGCCCTTATGCAACTATATTCATGAATCTTTATAGAATTGTAGTGCACTTCATATATACATGCTTAATGGTTTCAAAGTACATGAATATGTTTATAGAACACTAAGGATTTGCATTATTTACATAAATCTTTGCATACATTGAAATATTTCATCAAAGACAGTGTTCATCTATGTAATTTTGGTCAATAACATGTATATTTTCTTAAATTCATGCAAAGATAGGTGAAATACCCTATTCTTTAGCCATATTGCAAGCTATTTTGATCATATTTATAAATTTTGACATAAATTTTTAAAGAATTTGGATATTTATGCAAAGATCAAGATCTAAAATGTTGTTGTACCAAATCAAGGTGTTAATGATCTTAGTTGCTCTATTTCGCTTAAGATTAAGTAGACCTTTGCATAGCTTTGTGCTCAAATATATTATGAAACACTCTAACACTATTATATTATTCAATTAGACATGGAAATTCTTTGAAAGATTGGTTTAATGCTGATATTTATAGGTTAATGTATAAACCTAACAAATATTTGTGCTGATTTTGAGAATTCTAAAGTTTTAAGGCTTAGATCCTCATGGATCAAGGTAAATTACTAGATTTGAAGATATTCTATAAATATTGATTGATCTTTGTGATATTTAATACTTGTGGAGTTTATCTTTGAAATCCATTTGTTTTCAACATCTATTCTACATCTTGGACTTGCTTAGGATTGGAACTAGATCCCAATTTTAACCTAGGATCCCTTTAACATCCTTAGAAACACATAGAAAGGATAGAGAACACAAAGGTAGATGTACAAAGTTTGGGACCTATATGATTTTTTTTGTCTAACTAAGATTTACCACCCCTTGTGCCAATCATGTCATGGTTAGTTGGTTCATCCCTCATTGCCACTAGATCTGTGCATGATTTACCTAGGAATCTAGAGAAGTATTTGCCTCTCTTTACCCCCACTATCAAGGTGACTATTGAGGAGCATATAAATTCCTTCAAATCCTATTTGATATTTCTTTATGTAATCTATGATGACATGGAATACCACCCTTTCCCTTCACATTCATAGATGCAACCTATGATTGGTTTCTTAATTTGCATGAATATTTCATCATAGGACAGGGCTAGTTTAACAACAATTTTATTTCCTAATTTAGTAGGGTAGTTAGCTCAAGAGTCGTGTACTAATAGTTTATCACCCTCAATATTATTTCCTTTCCAAAAGATTAAAACCAATTGGTGGGTGCTTTGACTTTGGTAGCAATAAACTTAGTGCCCTCAATGGCTTTGAAATTGCAATTATTTACTATGGAGATAATTTCATGCATCTCATTCTAGATAACATCAATCACTTCCATATTTTTGATGATGAATAATAGATAATTGAATTCTTGTGTATGTTGGTGTATTTGAGTCTCACATCATTGATGAATGGGATAAAATTTATGTAGAAATTTTAAAGGATAATGAAGGTGGAGAAATCCAACTTAAGGATAACCGAATCCCCAAAGGCATGATTTCCTTGGAAAGGATGTTTGACCCAAATAGACAAGGAATTTAAGCTAATCAACACAAGGTGAATCGAAAGGATTATAAGATAGTTAACTTGAGGAATTTTAGGAATAAACATAATGTCAATATTGGTCTAGTCAACACCAATGAAGAACTGAAGAAAGTATCTACCCTTTTATCCAAATTCAAGGATGTTATTTCTTAGTCATATCATGACATCAACCTATTTGACACTAGTATGGTTACTCATACTATCCCATTGAAATAATTCTACAAGCCTTTTAGGTAGAGATAAAGACTAGTAAATCTAGTGTTGGAATCACTGATTTATAAAGAAGTGAAGAAATTTCTTGATGCAAGGATAATATTTCCTAAACAACACTCAATATTAGTCACCAATCTTATGCCAATTTAGAACAAGAATAGAGATATTAGAATTTATGTCTATTTTCAAAAAGTTAAATAGATCTTCTAAAAAGGATAATTATCCCTTACCATCTTTGGACAAAGTCATCTAGTTGGATAGTGGGTCTATAATGATGTCATTTCTATATGGATTTTTAGGATACAACCAAGTCCTAGTGAACCATAGTGATAGATTGAAGACTAAATTGACTAATAAATGTGGAACATTCGCATATAAATGAATGCCATTTAGATTGATCAATGCAAGAATAACTTTCCAATGAACCATGAACCATGCATTCTATGTATTAATTGGTAAGCACATTATTATTTACATGAATGATCTAACATTTTTTTTTAAACATAGGGAAGATCACATGATGCATTTGGAATAAGTGCTAGAGAAGTGTAGGAGTTATCTTTTGTGTGACTAAAGGTAAAATCCTAAGACACGTAATCACTCAATAAGGTATGACCATTGATGATCTAGGTGGATCCATATACAATCTATAAAATAAATTACCAAATTGTGGATTTCTTGATGTCATGGTGTAGAGCTCATTGAAATCTTTCTAGCATAGTTTGAACTGGTTGATTTTGACCCCATATGCGTGAGATATTACATGTCAAAGATTAAATAGGGAAAGTAAACAAAATTGGTTTAGATGAAACATCCAGTTGGGCATTGGCATGTTGTGAGTGGTTGACAATTGGTGAGTGGAGAATGGTCCATGTGGTGGGTTCTCAAGCCACCATGTGGCTTGCCACCATTTAATTATTTTACCATTTATCTCTATGGTCCAATTTTAATAGTCATTTAATTGACTATATTATTTAATTAATTATCAATACCATCAAATACATCCTAAAAATTGTATAACCTATCAATTTTATTTGAAACATCCATGTCATAATGAAGCTTCCATATAATTTCCATGTATATGCCACATGACCAATGTTTCATGCATGATTCTAAACCCAACATGCCACATTCTAACCACTCAACATCCACATGCCATCAAAATCACCACATATCCCAACATTAATGTCATACAATTCATGGAATATGCCTCTAAAGGCATTAAATAACACAAACTTCATGCTAATTTAATACCCAAGTTGCCACCCACTTACCAATGTGGGAAAATAGACATGCATAGCCAGTGAATACGTTGAGGAAAGATTTAAACCCTTAACCTGATGGGCAAAATGATAAGGCCCAACCACTTGGGCTATGGGTTTAAATATATATATATATATATATATATATATATATATATATATATATATATATATAAGGTCGGGACTTTATATTTGAAATCATAAAAAAAAGAGCAGCCATTTCTAAAGGCAATAGAAAAGGAGCTTGTGGAATTTGTAGAGGGAGTTAGATGTAGAATTTGGAAAAAGTCCAAAAGGATAATTATGTTATTTTTTCCCAAGGAACAACTTTGTAGATGATGAGATTTCATTTTGGAGATATTTATAGGTATTTTTCAAGAATTTTATAAATATGTCAGGTGATAAAGGATCCAAAGATGTAGGCCATTATGTCAAACTCTATTATCAATTATGTGGTTAAATTTCTTGAGTTCTTGTAAAATTATTATTACAATTTAATTTTTAAGTCAAATTTTATATTATTTCCATAAAATTATTATTATAAATAAAAATTAAATATGTAAATGTATTATTACTTAAGTTTATAGATTAGGTTGGTATCAGAGCAGTTAGTGTGCTATGCTAGCTTCTATATAGACATTACTCTAATGTGTCAAGTTTGGTCTCAAAGCTAAGTTTGCAAGTGAATTTGTGATTTTATTGTTTTAGATAAACTCAAATATTGTAGAATAATGGATGCAATGTTGGATCAAATTTAGTTATTATTGAATACTATTATCACTGTGATAATGTAATACGTACAATCCTAAGAGAAAAGTTGGCAAGTGGTAGAGCAATGGTAGGAGTAACAAATAAAAAAGATTAAATAGATCATTGATGCTCTATATGTGGAACTACAACAAAAATATTGAAAAAATAAAAAGAGGCATAGAGATTCAGAGACATGAAAACATTATGCTTGATGGGGTCATATTATCAAGTGATGCTAGATACTACATCCCAATTAAGCTATGTTATAGTTTAAAAGATGAACAAGGAGAGAGGCAATGCATTAGCAAAGTGCAGTAGTAGTCAATCAATCCAACCAATAGTACATCATCAAATAACTCCAAAATCTCTAATGTGATGTTTATTGGCAATAGAAATGTTATATATTATGCTATGCTTTGAATAAATTTAAAGGTAGAACTGTACTACTATTACTAAAGGGAAGTTCATGTAGATCTATTTTAATTAGAATTCTAGAGCCAATTATATTACTAAAGGTATTACAAATGTCTACAACTAAAGACTCTTCCATTTAGAGGAGATGATGGCATAGTACATGGACATGTGACCCATTATGGCATCCTGCATTTTATCATTGGAGGAATATTATTTGATAATGTAGCTCTTGACATAGATCTAGGAGAAGCTAAGGAGATAAATTTGAGACATTATTATCTCACATCTCGACATGTCAAAAACACTACATCAAGAGAAGGAATCTAATTGATGACCAATCATACCTATGAGGTTTATATTGAGACAAGCCATACAACAAATGTACATTCTAGTTATAATAGTGATTCCTCTAATTCGTATACTCCTACTAGTCATATAAATGAAAATGATATTGTAAGTATAGAAGAAAATAATGCTCCTATTATTAATGTATCTTTTGATGTAAATTATGAAGATGAAAATAATGAAATCAACTCTTTTGGCTATATTGAAAATGTTAGGGATATTGAATGTGCTAATCGTAAACATTTATCAAGTTCATGTGTTGATACATTTAAAAATCACACAAAGGAAATAAGATCTAAGATATTAGCTATAATGGTATTCAAAGGAAAATGCCTTAGCATTAATGGTCAAGGGATTATCCATCCTATCCAAGTGGAAAAAAAGGCCACTCCATACATGATTAGGATATGGAGGTGAAGGAAAAATGTCCCAAGAAGCTGAGTTTAATGATTACTCAAGTAGCAAGCTAAAACACCTTAAAGAGTGGGAAGAAGCACTTTCTGAAGATACATCAATTACATTGAATGAAGAATCTTCAAATGAATCATCAAGGTATGCAAAAAATAAATAATCAAATGTACTTTTTGATTATGTATAAGAGAATCCTAAAAAGATGCTTAAGAAAATTTTCAAAATGAGGTTGTCTAAAGAAGATAGGAAAAGTCAATAAAAACCTAAGATAAGGGTTATAAATTCAACTTCAATCAAGATATAGATAGTCTTGTCAGTTGGAACCTAAGACAACATCAAGAAAGGAGGTGACAGTCAATGAAAAGCTGATAATTTAGAGATTATCACACTGGAAAGGTAAGCAACACTTCTTCAAAAGAGTAATTGTTAACCATTCTAAGATAGATGCTATCTTTGATAAAAATTATCAAAATAATTTGATCTCAAATGATGTTGAAGAAACCCAAGGTTTGGAAAATAAGCCACATTTCCAACCTTATTCTTTGGATAAGATAGATGATGGTAATAATGTACATGTAATTAAAACATGTAAACTAGGGTTTGTAATTACTGCCAAATGTTTAGATGAAGTTGAATTAGATGTGGTTCCACTTCAATTTAGTTGCATTATCCTAAGTAAACCATATTTGTCTCTGAGAAAGGAAAATTTTTCCAAGAAGAAAAATTAGTATAACATTATAAATGATGGGATAGAATATCTCATGTGAGTACATTGGTAGTAATCATTACAAGTAAATAGTGCCTTCAGTGTTATTTTACTCATGTATGTTTTAGACAAGAACTCTACAGGGAAACATGAAGATGCCATCATGAGAAGCATCAGGAATAGTTTAGAATACATGTTATATTTTTTTAATCTATATGTTTTAGAATGTGCAAATAGGTATACATATTTGTAAGACCCAAGTATGGGCAACGTTTGTAATCATTAAAGTGTTTGTAAAGACACAAGAAGGGAGATGTTTGTAAAACTATGTTGCTAGATAAAACCCTAAGAGGTAAATTATAGAATGGTGATTGCTATAACACTAGGTGACATGCAACATTTTTATAGTTCTAAATCTAAAGACCCAATAAAATATCTTCCATGATCATCAGAGGTAGAGCCATGAAAATATCCTCATATGGAGTGTCAAGTCTAGTACCAAATTTTTGTGGACAAATTGCTTTCATAGTGGGGAGAATTAATCCAAGTGGATCCATATATGCTCTATAAAATAAATCACCAATTTGTGGACTAATCAATGTCATGGCATAGAGCTCATTGAGAGCTTTTGGGTGTAATTTAAATGGGTCAATTTTGATCCTGTATACACAAGATATCGCATGTTGAAGATCAAATAGGGCACGTAAAAAAAATTATTTGGATGTAACATCTAGTTGGGCATTGACAAGTGATGAGTGGTTAACAAGTGGTGAGTGGATAATGGTCCATGTGGTGGGTCCTCAAGCCACCATGTGGCTTGCCACTATTTAATTATTTTACCATTTATCCCTATGGTCTAATTTTAATAGTCATTTAATTGACTATATTATTAATTAATTATCAAGACCATCAAAGACATGTAACAAAACATATAACCTATTACTTCCATGTGACACATACACATCACAATGAATATTTAATATAATTTTATGTACATTCCACATGACCAATGTTCTATGCATGGTTCTGAACCCAACATGCCATGTTCTAACCACTCAACATCCACATGCCACCAAAATAACCACATATCTAAAGATTAATTCCATCCACTTCATGGAATATGACTTTAAAGGCATTAACTACCATGAACATAATGGTAATTCAATATCCAAGTTGCTACCCACTTACCAATGTATAAAAATAGATATGCATAACCATTGAATACGGTAAGGAAGAATTTGAACCCTTATCTTGATGGGTACAATGATAAGGCCCAACCACTTGGGCTATGGGTTTAAAAGGATATATGAATCTAGTACTTTGTATTTGAAATCATAAGAAAAAAGCTTAGTAGCCATTGCTAAAGTCTATAACAATGGAGCTTGTGCAACTTGCAGAGGGAGTTAAAGGTAGAATTGGGAAAAGGTCCAAAAGGAGAGTTATGTTTTTTTTCCCCAAGGAACAACTTTGTAGTTGATGGGATTTCATTTTGTAGACGTTTTAAAGTATTTTTCATGCATTTTATTAATATATCAGCTGATAAAGGACCTGAAGACATAGACCATTGTGTTGAACTATGTTATCAATTATGTGGTTGAATTTTTTGATTTCTTCTTGTAAAATTATTATTAAAATTTAATTTGTAAGTCAAATTTTAAATTATTTCCATAAATTTATAATTATAAAGGAAAATTAAATATATAATTATATTATTTCTTAAGTTTAAGGATCAATTGACCCTAATATGATCAATGAAATTTTAAAAGTTGAAGTCCTTAATAGTAAAAATGAATTAAAATCCTTTTTTGGCAAAATTAATTTTGTAGCAAAGTTTATCTCTTGTTTTGTAGAGATTATGGAACCAATCAATGCCATGCTAAAGAAATATACAAATATATAATGGATTGCTAAAGCAAAGAGGGACTTTGAAGACATCAAGGATGCAATTGTTCAATCTCCTATCTTGATAAGCCTTGATTTCTACAAAGATTTTTATTTATAATCCTTTACTTCTACTCATATTATTGCTATTTTCTAACACCAAAATAGAATGATAAAGATCACCCTAGATAATTTATGAGTACAACCCTAAAAAATGTAGAGCTGAACTATCCTATTATGGATAAGTAATCATATGCCCTGATGAACGTTGTGAAGAATTTTAGACACTACATTATAAGAAACAAGACCTATGCCATAGTGTCTGATCCATCTATCAAGTTGATGCTATACCATAATGAACTTGGGGAGAGAAGAGTGTAGTACATGACCAAACTATAAGAATATGATTTATAGATAAAATATTCTAAGTTAGTTAGAGGATAAGGTCTAATCTAACTCACTACAAACATTGATCCTCACATTGATATTTTTTAGGTTGAATCAAATCAAGTATTCAAAGGAGATTGGTATAAAGATGTTTTCCATTATTTATTACATGGAGTGCATCCTCTACACCTTAAAAGAGAATAAAAAAGGTCCCTCATATTGATATCATCCCATTTTATGATTGAAAGAGGAGTCTACTACAAAAAAAACTATGAGGGGATTTATCTAAGGTGTGTTTCTAGAACTGAAGCCACCAAAATCATGGAGAATTTACATGATAAATTGGGAAGCAGTCACCCTTTAAGGCATACCATGACACAAATATTGATATTTGGCCATTATTAGTTGACCATATTCAAGGATGCACATGCTCATCTATGAACATGACACCAATGTAAAGTATTTGATTAAAGAGAAATGAAGGTAACCATGCTTTTATAACAAGTAATTAAAGAAATACCATTTGCACAATAGGGCCTTAAATTCATAGGAGTGGTTAATCCCAACTCCTTGACGGGACATAAATTTATACTCATTACTTTAGATTAATACACAAGGTGGATTGAATTAGTAGCCCCTAAGAATAGTATAATGATTGATGTTAGCAAGTTTTTGGAAGAAAACATTATCACTCAGTTTGGGATGCCCTTATCTCTGGTATGTGATAATGGCCTAGCCTTCGCATCCATTGAATTCACTAATTGGGCCTATGATAATAAGATAGCCATCAAGTCTACTTCAAACTATTACCCTCAAGGTAGTGATGTTGCAAAATCCACCAATAAAAACTTGATTAATTTCATCAAGAAGTCTATAGAGAAGAAACCTAGAGAATGATAATCCTTGCTAAGATATGTTTTATTAGCAGATAGATCTAGATACAAGCTATCACTTAAGGAATCACCTTTCATATTAGTCTATAGGTAGAAACCTATTCTTCTTATTATACTAAAGCTATCCATTTATGATATCATGGCTGAGTACATGGGAGATGACAAAAGAGTGCAATCATGGATACTAAACTTCATCCAAATGGAAGATGCTAGAGATGAAACATTGACAAACTTTATAAAACATGAGGATGTTGTGAAGATATGGTTCAACAAGAAATCCAAAGTTAAATCATTCTTAATATTAGACTTACTCCTACTATGGGATAATTCCCATGAAAAGAAAGGACAACATGACAAGTTCACTCCTCTCTGGATTGGACCATATTAAGTAGCAGACACATTGGGTGAAAATACATTTAGACTCAAAGACTTGCAAGGGAATGACTAATCCTTTCCAGTCAATGGGAAATATATGAAGCATTATTTATCTACTATTATATCACAAATTCTAGAAGGATAGTAAGATTGTTTAGGGTTAGATTAGGTAGGAGTAGAGTAACTTTCCTTTCTTGTGTTTTTTCTTGCTTTTCTTCTTTGTTTCCTTTCTATTATTTCTTGATTTTTATTTGTTGTTTGGTTTTTATTATGTTGTAGCTAATACATCCTTTAAACAAGAATTCATTGGTTCAATTTGTGTTAATCTGATCCTAAAAATGGGAATAAGGGATTACTAGTTTTAACATTGGTAGTATAAATTTTGGAAGCCTCTAGCATTATTTAAATTTATAAAAGTTGGGTGGGGTTAATTAGAAGTTAGTTTCTCATGAAAATCCTAAGTTATTTTAAGGATATAATATAGTTTAGATGACTGAGCATTTGCTTGAACAAGAATTTGAATCTATGTGTACCATCATATTGTCACTTAATTTCACCAAATAAATTAGCTAGGTAGAACTTGTTATTTGAGAGTGAATCACATTCGGACTATGTCTTGACACACTCCTTATACCTAGCTAATTCTAGTTCCCAACCATTTTAGTTTATGAATTCAAGTATAAGAAAGTATAAATATGATGTTCCACCTCATCAAGATTTGTGATGCCTTAATAATATACCGCATATTGTGCATGACACATGGAGAAAATCAATAAAGCCTATGAGTTATGTGGCATCATCTAGAGAGCTCACGAGGGAGATCACCATTGGAATTTAAATCCTAGGTTATGTGTTAAAATATTAGCCTCCATGACCAAGCCCATTCAATCTAAACCACCATGATTCTTTCTACAATTGAGAAGCCCACAAGATGCCATCATGTGTCTCAAGTACAACCACCCAAATGTAAGAATTCTTCCAAATCAATCTGTGTCTCCTTCAAGTTCATTTGAGATTGATGTGTGTCCACACCAAGTTGAATCCATCTAAAAACTCATGAGAGATTGTAAGTAATACATATAGTAGCACATTAGTCATCCATTCAAGACTCGATGATATGCATATATCTAAATCTCCTTTTGAGAATGACAAGTTTCAAAAAAATTAACACAAAACCATAAGAATGACATGTGTCCCACCTAAACCTGTATGATGATGCCACATGTCATTCCCATGAAGATATAATCCAAGATCCATAAGAATGACCTATGGCTCCATTCAATCTACATGATTAACATAAATTTATTGACATCTATCAAGACACCTTTCATAAGTGACACCTATCAAAGCAAAGCCATGATTTCCCATGAGAGGGTCACCTATCAAAAAATAAGTTTTGATTTCCTGTGAGAGAGATGCATTGAACTCCTAATACCAATAAAAATTAAAGGGCCCCACCTAAGAGCTCATCATGAATAAAAATATGTCATGTGGTAACATAAAAATGAGTAGTCACACTAATCTATATTCCAATAACCTGTGAGGCAATTAGATGGTGCCATGTGTTTATATTTTGAGTTGACTAAGAAGCTTAGTCATATTAAGGCTCCAAAAGTGCCTAGGTGGATATGAAGTGGCATGACACATGTAAAAAGGTGGTAATTTTTATCTTTAAATCTAAAATTGATGGAAACTAAAAGGAAAATCAATGCTAAATTTGAATGCTAGTGCAATTAATTGTCAAAAGTAATAGTTTGAAGATATGCAAAGTTTATGAGCTTTCCATATATATAGTACGAACCAGGATCACTATCAACCTTAAATTAAACAAGAAAACTTTAAAAAGTATATTTAACTCATCTATTGTTACCTACATTTGCATTTGAATCTCTATGGATTTTCTCTCTCTACTATCTACATTCTCCCAGTGCGATGAATCTCGAGCTATTCACAGATTACACCTAGGTTACCATTGTTGGAACTCGAAAACTATAGACATATATAAAAACACATTGATTATTAGCCATAATAATATATAAATGGCATAATAAGGTCCCTTTATAGTGGATAATAGCATCTTTTTTGGAAATGATGACTTCTTTTTCCAATATGGCAATTCAATTGTTTTCAAATACATAAAATTCATCCCCAAGACCATAAACTCTGAGGACATGAATTACAGTAACATATATTTCAATGTTGAAGCAAACTAAGATGTTGATGAGGCTAATTCAATGCCTCACATAATCTAATTGGATTCAAACATCCTTGAAATCCAAGTTTTTGGTCTCCACAAAGCCACAACAAAGCCATAGGTCATGCCATGTGCTGACCTAGTTTATGGTATCTTTAGGAGAATGAGATGAGAGGATAGGTTTCTAAAATAAATGAAAAAAGGGATGCCAATTTTATTCATTTTAGGTACCATTTTTTAAAAATATTATGACCTACCTTTTCCATATGTAGAGTATAATGAGAGCATCATTAACAATTGGTATGAGGTGTACAAACCAAAGATAGTCTTGACATCATGGGTGAAGGACCCAACTAGGGTCATTTTCATGGGTGACCAAGGGAATGTACCCATTCATTAGTTTGTAAAAGGATTTAGGATTGGCTTGGTCCTATTGAACAAGATATTTGGTAACCTAAAAACTGGGTATATAGACATAAAGACCCTTCTACTAATATAGATCATCTTAGAGGACCCACATATTCCCCCACTTGGGGATATTATTAGTAACAACTTGGTCTATGATATGAATGACACTTACTATAATGGTACATAATTATACATGATGATTTAATTACTAGATGTTACCTATTCAATTGACCAACTAGGCCCTAACTCATGGTCTTTGAAACAATAAGAGGTCATGCCCCAATTATTCTTTGCAATTCACATTCACCACTTTAGGCACAATATCAATGTAATTACATAAGACCTATATCCCATTATTTATAAGTAAATTATTGAGTGTAATATGCCAAGGAAGACTCCAAAGTCAAATATAAATTGAAGGAAATGGGTAGCTAATTTCTATACCTGAATTTCACAATCATTCGAATGGAAAGAGTAATGGTAGCTCCTCTTTAGTTGACAAGATATGTGCCTATGAAGATAGATAAGGAAGAGATGGCCTATCAAATTATACATGGATTTGATGGAATCTTTAGAAATAAGAAGATAGTCACCCATAAGACTCCTTACAAGTTGTGGAAGACTAAGATCATGAAGTGTCATGATATAGTTATGACTGATAGGCATAGAGACTCATACCCATTGCCTAAGGATGATTTCACAACATGGGACTCTAATGATGTCATTACAAGGAATATCTTAAAATTCAAGAAGGATGTGGATATGGAATATAAACATCAAGAGGAGATCCATTAATGGGTATACAAAGATGCTATGAATGAATAAGTAGTCATCAAGAATTTAGCCAAGAAGAGCATAGACCTTGAAATGAGGCTTGACACAGAGAAGAATAAAGAATATACGATTAACCCTGAACCCCCACCAAATCATAGGAGTATGTTAAATGTAGATTATGAGGAAACAAAATAAGAATAAGAAGAAGATGATGGTGTTCCTCTTATTAGGAATAATCCATGTATACCTCCACTACAAGCCACTTTAATTAGATAGAGCCTACCTCCAAGATCCTAGTAAGGAGAAGCTTGTAGCCAACTTGGACCCTCGTAAGGTCCTTCATTTACATTTTTATATATTATGGGAGCTGCCATAGAAAGCCTTGATAAACTTGATTCTAATGTCATGGACCTTAAAGAGCTTAAAAAAGGAATTGAGTTCTCAATGAAAGTGTTTTATGCACTATCTGGGAGAAATATTAAAAAAGTTTAAAAAAGAAACAAGTATCCCAAGACAACCATGAGAGGAGTAGTACCTCCTCCATCAGCTCCACAAACTCCTACTATAAGTACTACATCATTTCCTTCTTTTTAAACTACTTTTACCTCTCCTTCTGCTTCCACTTCCATGTTTACTCCACCCACCGTTGTTTCTCCATTGGCTCCATTATTTTTGACTGCTAGAACTACTCCTAGTATTCAATAGACACTAATATGAGCTAAGCTAGTTCTTCCTTTAGGTTCACCATTTCAAGATTCATCTCTTATGCCACTACCAACATTCCATCTTCACTAGGATCTTAAAGCACAAGTGCTAGCCAAGTTATGGGTTCTACTCCTTCCCAAGTAGCCATTATAGTACATCACTCTCCATTGGCTCCCATGCATCCACTAAGCCATTTAAACCCATTTCAAAGACATTATCTTAGAAAAGGACACTCAAATTTACTATAGTTTCTATGATGAGTTTGAACTTTAAATTGCTTTCATTTATTCTTAACATGGGGCCTACCAATTCTTTATTTGTACACTTGGGTAATTGGATGCAACAAACATATACATCCCTGTTATAGCCTTGGCTTCATCCTTTACCTAGGCACTTCCACTATAGCCACCTACAATATAACCAACATCTAATAGTGCCTTGAATTGGGTTAGGGATATCATACATGAAGTAAAGAAATAGAGGCCTCAATTATCCTCTCTAATCCCCAAGTTGGCATGAGTTTTGATGCAACCACAAGAATCATGAAGAGGGTGTTAAAAATAAAGGTAGAAAAATCATAGTTAATCTCTATTGTGGTCTATAAGGGTGAAGATTCCTTATTTACTTTGATAAGGAAGAGGAGGGTTAGCCTTGGAGAGGTGCAAGAATATGCAGAGGACCCAATATTCCCAATTAAAGCATAGGTAGATTCCACAATTTCCTTGATTAAGGGTATGCAGTATGAATTGAAAAGGTTAAAGGAGAAAGCACTACCAATAGTTTCATATGATACTCTAATTCAAATAATAAATATTATTATCAATGTTTTCAACTTATATAAAGTCATGAAGAAGAGGTAGGAAGATGGGGTCTTGTAATTTAAGGTGGTCATTAAGCTTGACCAAAAACTTGAAATTTATGATGCCAAATTCACAAACTTGGCTAGAGTTGTAAGAAGCAATGAGTTCCTTGACCTCAAGGTGTTTCCACTTGAGGACATCATTCATGCATAGGACATCATAATGAATAGGAGGATATTAAAGATATGGCTTGATCAAGTCAAGGTTGAAAATACATCCTTAGAGAAAATTCAATTAAAGATTGCCTTGATACTAAAGGATGCCATGATCACTAGGGTGACCATCTCAATGGCTACTTCATGGATGATCAAGAGTTTATAGCTCAGATGAAGGTGTTTATTACTAAATTATAGTAGGACATAACCTATTCAAAAATTTC